>PVKY010007753.1:0-14612 GCA_004027775.1 Bradypus variegatus
CAGGGCTGGGCATACTTTCTACACAGAATCTGCGGAGAGATTATTCTTTCTAAATACTGATTATATAAAATCCCCTTTCGATATTTTAGAGAGAGTTGCCTCCTAAAAAATGTAGCTAGGAAAACTTGAGGCAGACATGGGACATTTTACTTGTAGATGACACATAAATGTTGCAATAAACATGAGAACAATCTGTAAGTGTGAACTTAAGGCATAGTTGGTGTTTTATGGCTTATGATGGAAACCTATTTTGCTTTACCCAATATAACTCAGCTTTTGAATTTTATTACTTTCTTATTTATATAACCTATCTGAAATTAGCTGTTAGTACAGTCCAATCAACTGTAATGTGGAGAGGTCAAAGATAATTAAAGTAAACTTATAAGGCATCTGAGTAAAATGGTTAAGAGAAGACTCTGGAGTCAAGAAACACTAGCTCTGTGACCTTGAATAAATTACTTAGTCTCTCTGTGCTTAGATTTTCTCTTCTGTAAAACAGGCATTGTAGTAAAATCTCAAATACTGTTGTGTGGGTAAAATGAGGTAAACAGAACCATGCCTGGCTCACAATAAACAATAAATATTAGCTTATAGATTCTTTGGACTGGGCTTTGCTATTTTCTTAAACTATTTTTCCTAAGTGTGTTTTAAAACATAAGTGTCAATAAAGTTAAGACAGTGGAATAAAGGGTTGGACTCTGGTTGTACTTCAATATAGTATAGTTTCCTAATGAGTGTACTTACGTTCTAGGTGAGTTTCCTGGGTAGCTGGATAGCGGATGATTTGAAAATTGGCCTTAAGGAGCAGTGTTTTGGATGTCATGATAAAATTCAGTTCCGAAGGTACAGAATATTGGATTAAATTTATTCAGCTTGTTCTCCACAATCAGTGTTTGCGTCCACATCTGAGAAAGTTTATTTTGATGTCATTTTCTTCTTTTCGAATTGAGATCAGGTAAAATCAAGTTAGGAGTTTTGGTTTATTGGGTTCCAATGAGTTGGTCTTACTAACAGGCAGGCAGGTAATCGATCTTCAAATTAGAACCTGCAAAGCGACAGAAATAAATTTGTAGTTGTTTTGACCTTGTTATACATTTCCTCTTATACACCGTGTTTCTAAGGGCAGCCTCAGAGCCTGTTCAACCTGAAACAGATCCCCACAGTACATGGAACCTCGTCACTGGGTAGGAGGTTTCTGTTAAGCAGGGGCTGTGCTTATTCTGGGTGAGGGGGAGGTTTAAATGGATGAGGTCAGCAGTTTTATCAGTTTTAAAAGTCCGCTTAACGTGTGTTATTTGAAAGCAATATTGCACATGTGCTGGCTGATACTGTGACATTCTTTGGGGACTGCTTCCCACAAATTAGGTGAGAACTTATTAAAAAAAAAAGTCTGCTTAGTTTTTTTTTTCTTTTGGTTTTACCTACCTTTATTGCCAGAAAACATTTTCATTTTTTTCATGCATGTGTAGTTTTATCCCTCCTTTGAAGACCACACCTCATAGCCTGTTGCTTAATACCTGTAAACCCTTTTATCCAGTGATAAAATACGAGAAAACATGCATTCAGTTACATAGGGGCATGTGTTTACATCTGATTTCTGTTCAAAGGTTGTGGTTTTTTTTTTTTTTAAACAAAATATGCAGAGCATTAAAGAACTTTCCACTCCCACTGTAAACAAATCTCAGTTTTTTGTGGAATCCAACCATGGCATCTCTGGTAAAGTCCATGCTTTCCGACTGCCTTGGACATGTAAAGAAAAGATAGATGAGCTTGTCAGACATGACTTAAAAATGTTCCCCCAAGTGGCTGTGGCTTAATTTATGTTCTCGACAGAGCACCTTGGAAGGAATTAAATTCTGGGAGGTCGCATTTTTCTTTCAAGTTTGATTTCCAAAGTGAAAATGAGCTTCTGTTTTTTAACTTGAACTTCGAAAAAAGAATCTGATGAAGAGCTTTTAGAACTGTGCCATGATTGTTACATGGAACTGGGATTCCCCAGCCCTGTAGCCAGAAATGAAACTGGACAGCTTTCTCCATAGCTGTAAAAATGAGGAGAGGAAGGGAAGAGGAGGTAAAAAATAAAATACCAAATCTGGGAAACTGTTCTAGTCACTTGAATCTTAGTAATATAAATGTCTGTTTATGTTAGTGGGGAAGACAAAATAAGAATAGTCTTTTTTTCTGGTTAAACATATTCTCTCCTGGGAAATTGCTTTGCAAATTTCTCATGCAAAACATATGAATAGCTAAAAATTAGTATTTTGCATTATCAGGAAATATGCAGATTTTACAGTGAAATTCCAATCATGGTGGCATATTTGGTTATTCATTTTTCTTGATTATTGGGGTTCCTGGAGAAGAGAGGAAATGGGAACAATCTGGTGCCCTTGAAAAGGAGTATATTTCAAGTTGTGAGATTGTGATGTAGTACTTTCAACTGAGCCTTGCTGAGTAGTGGAGTGAACTGAATGGTGTTCTGGATTATCTGTCATGCCCTTGTGCTCAGCTTTTTCCTACTCCCATTCCATGTTAGAGATAGACCATGTCATCTCTCAGTGCCTTTGCAGATCCAGACTGGTCTGAAGTATTCCTTTGGTGTCCTGCGGCTTTAGGTTTTCCCAGGTTAGAGATAATTAATTAAATTCTTTAGTAAATAAATAAATCATTATTAGAGAAGTCGTAGCTTTACAGAAAACTCATGGGTAAGAGTTATACGGAGTTCCCATATACCACCCTATAGTTAACACCTTGCCAAATTATTTAACTTTTAAGTCTTGGGGCTGAATGGTGTGTGGTCAGAGGAGTAACAACAGGGGTAGAGAACCCCAAGGTGGGGGCAGCCATACGATCCTTTTTTGACTGGTAGTTCTACTGTCACCTGGGCAGGGGACGGCTTGTCCTTGCATTCGCAGACTGTCAGGCCCTGCTCTGACTCTTCGCAGCGGTGGCTGGGGCTGGAGGTGATTCACGCTGTGTACGGGGTTTCCCTTGATGTCGGATGCAGAGGGGAGCACGGGTGGTTGGCCCACGTGGAAACCAACTCCAAGGTCATGGTCACAAAACTGGGGAATCACGCTGACCTCGGAGGTCACAGCCAACCACCCAACAGTTAATACCGTGGCAAGCACAGCTTCTGGGGTTTGGCAGCTGTTTATAATAAGAACCTTGACTGCCTCCTGCAAAGTTATGTGAAAGTAGTATTACCTTACAGTGCTCCCCCTGCACTTTCAGTCCCCTGTAGCAAAGAATGAAACAAAAATACCTGCTCTCATGGGGGTGCCATTCCAGTGGGGGGAGAGATGATATGCAAGACAGAGTACAACACGGGGTATGGTAGGTGGTGAGGAGAGCAAAGCAGGGCAGGCGGTGTATGGGCATGGGTGTGTATACATGTGTGTGTGCACGTGTTTGTGTGTGCGTGTGCTGACACTGGAGATGGGGAGGCCAGAGAAGCCCCACCAGGAAGGGGCATGTGAGTGAAGCCTGCAGGAAGTGAGGGAGGGAGCCCGGACATGTCTGCGGGATGAGCCTTCCAGGTAGGGGGCTGGGGACAGACACGCAAAGGCCTGTGGGAGTGTGCCAGGCGGGCTTGAGGGGCGCAGGAGGGTGGCGGGCACACGGCGGGAGAGGGCGGAGGGGAGGGGTGTGGGCTGGATGCCCCAGAGGCTGGGCCCTTGAAGGCTGCGGCCGGGACCTCGCCTTTCATCCAGGGAGGGTTTGGAACAGGGAAGTCACGGCTCCCTGGCTCCTGTGTGGGGGACACTGCTGGGCCCAGCGGGGCTGTGGCTGAGACCACGGTGGCCTCTGGGCGGTGGAGAGAGAAAGGCTTGTAGCCCGTGACGCCTGTGACAGGACACCCGGTTTCCCTGCTTTTGTCTCTCCCCACTGCCCGCACCTTTCCACTCCAGCCTCGTCCCTGCCCTTTTCTCCTTCCCCAGAGGTAGTCAGTAAAATTTTTACCTGCTTAAAAAAATATATACTTCCCCATTTCTAAACATACTGCTTGTTTTGCTATTTCAAGGCTTTTCAGTCTTAGGCCTTCTCTCCTGAAGTCTGGGGAAGAGGATTCCACTGTTTCCCACCCACATTTCATCACCCATCCGCCCCATGTGCCCCCATCGCAGTTTAGTGGGCATTCGGGGTCTGTGCCTCATCACTCCAAAGGCACAAGGGTCGGAGCAGAGCCGCGTCGTCAAGCTCGAGGGTGTCTCCTTGACTCCACAACTTCTGTCTTCTCTGGCACCTACAGAGGCCCTCTGGGTGTGTGTGTTCTAAAGGCGTTACTCTTCCACTTCCAGCTCTACCTTATCGATGTCTTCTTTCACCTAAAGAATTCTACCAGGTCCATCTTTTTGGAAGAAGCTTCTCCAGAGCTTTCTGAGCTACTCTAATCTGGATAGATTTTCTCAGTGGCTGGTGCACTCTCACTAATGATCTCTGAGCCCTGAAGATTCCTTTTTCCCCTATAGTCACCATCCTTGGTTTACTCCTTCATTTCATAGGAGCTTCACCTAAGAAAGTTTTCATGGCTTCCTAAGAAGCTGCCATCTCAGTAAGTGGATAGTTTGGCTGGGTAAGAATTTCCAGGTTAAAAATCTTTTTAAAGGTCTTTTACATTTTTAAAAAAATCTTTCATATTTTGAAGACAGTGCTCCATGGTCTTTTATTTTCCAGTGTTGATGTGGAGAACAGAAGCCATTTCAATTCTTAATCCTTTATGTATAACCCTCTTTTTCAGGGATGTTTCCTTATCCCAGTGTTTGAAATTTCACAACCATGTACTTTGTGTGCGTGTGTGTGCTTTAATTAGTATTGTTGGGTACTTGATGAACTCTTTGAATCTGGAAACTCTTCTTTTACTTCACACACACACACACACACACACTTTTGAATTATTTCTTAATTTCTTCTCCTGAATGTTCTTGCTTTGTTCTTTGTGAAACCCCTATTTTCAGATGTTGGGTCTTCTGGACTGATCCTCAAACTTTCTTATCTTTTCTCCATGTGTTTCCCTCCACTGTATTTTTGTTTTACTTTGTGGGACATTTCTTATTCTTTCTCTTCCAGACTTTGTATTGAGCTTCTCATTTTCACTATCAGGTTTTTAATTCCCAGGAGCACTTTTTTTGTTGTTTTGAGAGTTCCTTTATCTTAGGTCATCCATGTCCTGCCTGCTCTTATTATTTCAAGAATATTAATGAGTTTAAAAAGTTTTCTTCACCTTGAATTGTATTATGTCCAAGTTGATTTCTTCCATTTGTTTGGTCTTTGTTTTTTACTTCAGTGATTTGCCTGAGTGTCTGATAGTCTTTTGTCGTGTGCTCACTTAAGAGGAGGGTGGGGGACTAAAAGGCTGATTGGAAGGTCTGAGAGTTGGGCAGGGCTTATCGGTTAGGTGGGCAGCTTTTGTGACTTTAGGCTGGCTGGAGTCCTCAGAGAAGACTCTTCCAATCTCTTGGAAGGTAAGAGGATAAGTCTGGCTGTTAGTTTCCCTGGTGCTCTGTGGAAAGAAGGTTGGGAGCAGCACCCACATTTAGAATGCATCTGTTTACCTAATCCCCCTGGTTGGGAGGCTCTCAGTTGTGCCTTGTTTTCTCCAGGTCTGGCACCTTCTGTTTCTGTGTCTTCTGGGAATTAACCTCCAGTTCCTTCTGAGTGGGTGAGGGACGTGAACTAGGGTGTGGGGAGGTAGGACTCAAACTCAAACTACTTCTTAAACATTTTTAACCAGTCCTTATTTTAGCTCTTTCCCTCTTCCCGAGAAATAATCTCTACTTCCCAAAGTAACTTGGGACCGCCAATCCCTGAGCTTTGAGGACTTGGCAGTGCAAATCACAGCGGTTCTTAGTTCTAAGCTGGGTTAGGCTTTATCAAGTCTCTGGTCAGTTGCTGCTCACACTTTTGTTTTCCACCTTCCAAAAATTTTGTCATTACTTCTTCTCTCCCATCTTCTTAAAAGAATCCCTTTTGGCAGTTTTAGTGGGACTGTGAGGGAGAACTAGACTTGAGGTTTGTGTTGAATTCACCCTCTTGACCTAGAATGCCTGGACAGTTTTTATGTATAATTTCTGGTAATTTCATTATATCATATGACTTTTGGACACTGAATGTAACTGGCATTTCTCTATTTTGGGTAACAAGAGGGAGTTCTGTTTTCCTTGGAGTCCTCTCAAAGTCACCCATGTCCACACTGGGTTAGCCTTTGGTCTGTGTGTCCATTGTCATGAGTTCTTTCTGTGGGGTCCTAAGCTTACCACACATCTGTAACAAAGATACCAGAATGTGTTTTTCTGATTCCAAAGGAAGAATTAATTATTACCTGCTAATGTTATAGAAATATATGATGTAAGTAATGAGCTTTCTCTATCAGCCTGTCCCCCAGATGTAGCCACAATTGGCAGTTGGTTGTATAACAAAAGCATTTCATGATCAACATTATTTCTAGTTACCAATACCTCATGTGGTATTTCCCTTTCTACAACAATGGTAGTGTGAGTATGGGGGAGGACATGAAAGGAGAGAAGAAGATAATGCACAAAATAAAGATACATCCCTTGAGTAGGCAGTTAAAGGGTCTGCAGTTCTGCTTTTTGAATTATTTGGGATTTCGCGAGTGGATGAAATTCTAGAAGAGACTGAAAACACTGTGGTTGACTAATCACTGACATTTTATCCTCTCTTTCTTTCTCCATGTTTTAAAAGTATATGCATTTCCGTTCAGTCCTTTCTAAGAGAAATTTTGTTATGTTGAGTGATGGCCGTGCTATCCTTCTTACTTTTAGAACAGAGATTGCTGCTTTGTCTCCATTTATGGCATAACACGAAAATCCAAATTGTTGGAGTAGACTAGAAAGCAATTCTTAGGTTTTGAGTTTCGTTATTTCAAGCTGTCTTTTAACAATGTCAAAAGTTGCTGCATTGTTTGTTGTTTGTTTGTTTTTTTATTCTTTCCTTCCTTTTATCCCCTTTTGACCAATTGTAGAAAGATATATTCTTTAATTCAAGTAAGAAAGATGTTATTCTATGGCAGAAAATACCTTTGACTATCCTAGAAAAAGCCTCTTACCAAATAATTGATGTTATAAACTTTTTTTATAAGCTTTAAACTCTGAATCAGCCCAGGAACAGGCATTTTAAAATTCTGCTTTGGTTTTTCTTGTCATATCTGTGCTATTGATTAAGTTCAGAAATGGTAACCTGCTAGCCTGTGTCTGCATTCAGAGCTCTGACTGGGGTGCAGTTCTCGTTCTTTCAAAGCCTTTTCTAAGGAATTGCCACATTAAAGGGATGTTGAGAGTGGTAGGATGGAGGGCCCCTCATTCCCCCCTGGAACACAGCCCTGGAGTGCTACTGATTGCCGTGGAAAAATGCCATTTGACATGAAAAAGCTGACAAATATTCTCTACACTTTAGAGATAGAGTTCTTTCCCTGTAATGTTGCAAGAGTGTGTGCTGTGATGTAGATGACATCGCTGGGAGCATGGCTGAAGTTTTAAAACGTTGGATCTGAAATCTGTTAGCCTATTTATGTTTTTGGTGTGTGCCTGTGTATTACTTGTAGGATTAAATCCCATTGAGAAGATTCTGGAGATACAGACTCTTATTCCCCACTGCCCCCAGGCCCACCCATCTCCACAGAGCCCATCATGGTCAGCATTTGGATGTCCGTCCTGAGTCCCTGCTACGTTTGTCTGCACATCTGTGCATGTTTCTCTCTCTCTCTCTCTCTCTCTCTCTCTCTCTCTAGTGATTAGGATCATTTAATGTATGAATTGTGACCCCATTTTTGTCCATACAACCTTACTACATTCTTCTTTCATGCTGACCTAGTTTTCCATTTCTGTGAATGTCACGATTTGCTTAGTCACCCTCCCTTTGATAGACATTGGGTGGAATTTCATTGTGGACCCTTTCAGAGCATGAGGCCGTGAACATCCTAGTCCCTTCCTGCATGGGTAGGCTTTGCAGTGACTGACACTTGTGTGCATTTGTCCCTTGGGGGTGCAGTGGAGTTTGGGATGCCGTCCGGTGATAAGGCGGGTGGTTGGGCTCTTCGGGAGTTCTCGTTTGGTGTCGAGCCAGAGCCCCCTGATAAGAAGTTTGAGGTGGTTTTGAGGATGGTGGCATCCTTGGAATAAATACCTCAAGATTGATAATTTTAAGGATGACACTTTTCTGGACATATCAGTCGCTGGGGTGTGAGTGTGTGTGTTTAATCCCTCTCCTTAGCTTATAAGCAGATGATTGTACTAGACGTGGCTTTTGAAATGATTGCACTAGATGTGTTTTAGTTATAATAGATGATTGTTTTTGAATCTTTAGTTGAATAAACATATTTGGGTTCCTCATTGACTTTTCCCGAAATTATAATTGCTGTCGTGTTGCTTTTCCTCCAGTTTGTCAATCTGGCCAAACCCCCTTGCTCTTCTAAAGAAGTGGCTTTGGAGCTAAGTTGTGGGCTGTCCTGGAGCGGCCTGTCCCCGCGCCTTCGGTGTCCCCACAGCCCCTGGTCTTGGCTCGCTCTTTACTGTGTTCACCGTCCGGACTTAGGCGGCCTTTGACTGCATCCAGAGGAGGCAGGTCACGTGCGCGCTTGGGGTGGTGGGGAACAGCCCCTGAGGGCCTGGGTCTACCCTGGGCCTTGTCACTGGGTGGAGCTTGTGCTTAATGCAGTGGGCGATTGTCTTAGTCTCGTGGGGCCACGGTAACAGACCATCAGCTGGGCGGTTTAACCCAGGAGAAACTGATTCTCTCACAGTTCTGGAGGCTGGAAATCTGGGTGTCGGTAGGGTTCTGGCAGTGGCAGGCAATCCAGGGCATGCTCTGGCTCGTGGCGTCACTCCGTCTTTGTCTCCGTCACGTGGCCGTCTTCTCCATGTCTGGGTCTAAATTTACTCTTCCTGTGAGAACACAGTGTATGGATTAGGGCCGACCCTAATCCCGCCTGACCTCATTTTAGCCAATCGCCCTGTCCTCAAAGAGCCTATTTCCGAGTAAGATGAGGTTCACAAATGGGTTAGGATGTGAGCATGTCTCTTTTGAGCGTCCGGTTCAACCCATGTCAGTGATGAACTAAAGGCTTTTGACCAGAGGGGTGAGAGGGTTGCAGTTCTAATTAACAGGATGGATGTGGAAGTCATGTATATGATGGAATAGAAAATGGAGACGGGTTGAAAAATAAATCAGGGCCTGATTAAAGTGGTCTGGCTTGAATTTGTGTACTGATCACGGGAAAAGAAAGGAGATAATCTTTGGCGTGGAGCTTGCTACACTTGACAACTGGTGTAGGTTCAATGTTTGTTCGTTCGCTTTGCTGATTCATTGGCCTGCCCTCCATGTCGAGCCCAGTGCTAAGATGTGCTAAGATGTGAGGAACAAGCAGGGGCCAGGGCGGCTGGGCAGGCTGGGTGCGTGGGTGACGTGCAGCGTGGCGATACCCACTGCCGAAATGGTGGTGTTGGGACAGAGAGACTGGCCCCATTGGACATTTGTTAGCTTTTGGACTCATAGGGTTTAAGCTACCAATGGATATTCCACAGGATGTTGGTAAATATGAGTTTCTTTAGAAGTAGATTTTGGGTTTAATCTGTGTAGAGGTGAGAGTTGATGACACAGTTGTGAAAAATTGCAAAGGATTCGATTCCAAGTAGCTGGAAAGTTAGGTTGATCTGTTATGGTGCGGCATGGAAGCCAAGGGGAAGGGGTTTCTGGAAGCATCCTCGGATATGGATGATTGAGAAAGGAGCCCTGAATTTGGGTGAGAGGAAAGGGAAGATGGCAAAGAAACAAGCTCAATAAAGCTGGAGGCCAAAGAACTCCCAAATTTCTTGCATCTGCCTCTTGATCCACTTTTCTGACCTGGCTGTGTTTTTGGTTTACTTAGTTGTTCTTTAGCATTTACCTCCATCCCTGATTCTTCGAATCCTTTGACAGGCAATTCTCTCTTCCCAGACCGAGTTGTCTGATAGTCCTCTTGCTCAGGAAGTAGCTGTGGCTGCCTCTGTCGTGCTATCTTATTGCTGGACCTGTTGGCGTGGCACCTGCTGCCCCACACTGAAATGTGAGGTCCTTGCAACAATGACTTGCTGCTCTGAGCTTTTTTGGCTCCAAGGCCCAGTCTACTTGGCACGTGGGAGTGTGTCGCTGTGTGTCTATTGAGGGAATGAGTTTAGCTCTGATCTAACTCACAGGGTGAGGCTAGAAAGAAACGAAAAGTTGAAGCACTTACAGGGAAAGGAAAGTAAGTGGGACCTCATAACCCGGAGGAGTTTGCCAGCCCATCGCCAGCATCTTCTGACCTTGGCCTTGTCCCAGATGGCAGGTGGTTTGCAAGATGGCAGTGAACTGTTATCTAGTCAGCATTTGCTTGTTTTTTGATTTACCAGATATTCTTCCAGATGCAATGCCAGACATTGCCACTTAAAGCTATACTTTAAAATACTTCTTAGAGATATTTGTCAAAAAACATAGAAATACCAAGAAAGGAAAAGAAATGCTTGTAATCTCATTACCCGCAGTTAACTGTGAACTTTTTTAAACAAATACAACATATGCAATGATAGCACATTGTCTGCTGTTTTATTTGCTTTTTTTCAAACATGTCATGATATCTTTTTTTGTTGTTAACTGTACATTATTTTCAGTACCTGCATGATATTCTATTACAGGGAAATATGCATTATTTAACCATTCCCTTTATTACTGGACATTTAAACTGTTTCTTTTTTTTCTTTTTCTTTTTTTTGCTATTCTAAATATAGGCTCAGTGGTCATATTTGTGTACGTATCTTTGTGGGCTTGGCTGTTATTTCCTGATAATGAATGATTAGAAGTAGAATTTCTGGGCCACAGGTAGCGCTCCCCGCCCCCACCCCTTTTTTTAAAAAAGAGGCTTTGGCTATGTGTGCACCTAAGTGCACCCCAGACGTGTCTTAGCAACATAAGTTACCTCTAGCTGTGTCTGACAGTTGCATGATATGCGTTCTTAAAACATGTATGGGTGTTTGGTGGATTTTTTTTGGTCTTCTAAAACAGGTTGCTTTTTCTTAAGTCTAGAATATTCAGCATAAGATGTTGCTCAACCTGTTAAGCCTATGTAAGTGGTTCTACTAGGACGAATTAATAGTCACCATGTATCCATGCTTGTTGGAACAAAATGCCTGAGAATCCAAAATGTGAGGAGCCAGTCTTGCAGCATTCACGAGTGACTCACTTGTTTGTGTGAAATGAGAAAAGATGGGAGGAGGTGAGTAGAAGGGCCATGAATCTGCTTTAAGGAAACCGTCATGTGGCATGTGAGACCAAAGGTCTGTCAAACCTGAGCTTTAGGGGATACAGATCATGGCGTATTGACATAAAATTCCAAAATATGACAAATGATACAACTGCCAGTGAAAAACAACGGTTTCCCAAGGACAAGAACATAACATTTCAGTTAGTACCTGTGTCTTGGGGAAGAAATGTTAAAAGAATAATATTGTAGCCTCAAATTTGAATATGGTATTGGAATGTACTATACTTGTAATGTTATTTAATGACAATCCAGGGAACTTGTAGAACGGAAAGGAATCTGTGATAGCTAGTGTGCTTATTCCTGGTTTTTTGTTTGTGTGTTTCCTAAAGCTAATTTTTTTTTACTTGGGCTACCATTTATTTTAAGATCCTTTTTTTAAAAAAAAAAACAAACTCTGTTTTATTCTAGCAATCCATTTGTCTTCTCATTGAGACTAATTGATACTCTTTCCTTAGTTTATTCTCTGTTTTGTTCAGGAACATTCTAGAAACCTCCAAATTTTAGCCAGAAAATGAAGACATGCTTTCATAGCTTGAGGGCTGGTGTTTCTTTCCTCTGCTTACTGCTGATGGACAAATATAAAGAAGGTAAATCCATAATTTGAGAACTGAACTTTAAATTTGCTCATGTTTTACCCTTTTGATTAACTTTCATTAATCATCACATTAAAAAATTGTTGGAATTTTGAAAATGTATGGGTAATTGAAAGTAGTTCCCATGGTACCTATAAAAATTAAAGGGGGCATGCAGTGCTGAATAATTCTGTGTTTTCCATCAGCGTTTTTATTTTCCCCTCCTGGATTTCAAGGAAAGACTAGTTTTATCATAAAAAGGTTTCTGTGTGACAGAGTTTGTGAGTTTGATTCCTGAAATATTCAAATAGAAGTACTAAGTCACATGAATCAGAAATTTTCTGTGCTCATTGGAACCTTAGATGTTTCAGCATAGATTAGTTAAGAGGTGGAGGACATGTAGAAACTAGTTAAGAGATAGAGGACATGTAGAAAAAGAAGATGAATGATTTTAAAATCTAGTAGTGACGCTAGGTGTGCTCCTGCAGAAAGGGAATTGCTTAGGTGTGGTTCCTGCAGGCAGGTGGGGTTTAAATAGCTGGGTCAGAACCCGTGAGGCTCATGGGCCTTCAGCTGTGCACACCGTTTGCAAAAGAGGTAGTGAGAGGAGCGTGAGGTTCGTTAAGGACGGACATCAGGCAAGCTATGTATTTCAGAAAGGGTGGAGTGGGGAAAAGAACTATTGCCCTCTTAATGAGCTTATTATGTGGCTTATGATCACATTCAATTAATGTAATAAGTCAAAATGTCATGAAGTATTTTCTCCATTGGCTGTTTTCCTAGTCCCTGTGCTCATTGTCCGGTGTTACGGCACCTTCTCTTAACTCCAGACCTGTAATTTGGCAGGTGGTGCCCAGGATCATCTTGGCCTTTCTTTGGTTGGGAGAAATGTTACTTCTCCTCCACAGTGGCCATTCAGAGGTGTCTTAAATTTGTTTGCACTTGCACCTAGTGGTCAGGAGAAGTATGAAGGTGTTATTGTGAAGAATAAGTTAAGAACTATGTTAACTATCTGAAGCAGATTATGCAAGTTTCTCTTCCTTGCTCTCCTGCCCTTTGCCAGTCTGGGTAAACGATGAGGTGTCCCAGCCCCGTCTTGGTGCACGTACATTTCAGTTCACCAGGCTGGATCTGTGACACGGCTACCAAGAACCAGGGTGTAAATGCGAAGTTAAAAGAAAGTTGCCTAATTAAAAACAAAACATTTTGCAATGTTCTTCTCCTTCTTACCAGCTCCAGGAAGTTCTGTTGTGCCAGTGGATTTTGTTAAATTAATTTTAAGTTATTTTTGCCTTAATGTTATAAGGACTTGTACAGCCTCATTTTTGGACCATTATACTGCTCAGTGATAGCTAGAGGTTTCAGGCTTAGGAGATATTGTAAAAAGTATAGGATTTTTGCCAAGATAATTCTATGATTTCTTCATCCAGGATATTTTTTTCTTCTATTATTTCCAAGAATTATATAGTTTAAAAGTCCCCCCCCCCTTTTTTGTTGCTGTTCTCTCATTGAAATTATTTCCAGCCTATTTTCTGCTTACCTAGATTTAGTTCATTTTCTAGATAGTTCAGGGGCATTCTAGAAACTTCAAACATCTAGGCAGAGATTGAAGACATGTTTTCATAGAGCCAAGCTAGATCAACCCTGATGTTTCCTATTTCTCTCCACTGCTGTTACAAATGTAACAAAAGGTAAATGCAATATGAGAAATGAAATTTAAATTTTCTCATGATTGATAATTTCAATCACTTTTTTATCAAACACTGATTTTGTTGCTACCAGAGACTGTGTAAGTTTCTTCTAAAATGTTTGTGCATTGTCCCTAGTTGGTTTCTTGACAAGGAGGAGCTTTTGCCTCCAATAATTTGCTTATAAGACTTTTTGGAAAATTTTATGAATTTCTTTAAAAAGTTATAGAAAAGACAACTGAAATCCAAATGAGAAGCTTAGTCACCCCAATTCCATACAATTTGGTTTTCCTACAGAACAGACCCCATGTTGATTTGCGGATACCTTGGGGTGAACACTTTCCTGTCAAAGAGCTTGTTTTGGCTGCAAATCCTGCCATCTCCTCCGAGCCAGGCTGGTGAGGACGTGGGGTTGCCCAATTCTGCGTCAATAGGGTCGGCATGGAAATCAGTTCCAAGAGCAGAAGAATATCGACGCTGTGAACACGTGGGGTAGGGGATGGTGCAAACCGATGAAAGCAGAACTCCAGTCCTCTGTAAATGAGAACTGATGGTTGCAACTGAGAAATGTAGAGGTGGATAATTAAAAACGTGGCATGTGAAGAAAAGTAAGTCTTAGGGTAATTTGTGGTGTTGAGAACCTGCCTTGGTTTTCTCAGTAATGTTTTCTAGCTGGCTAATTAGCATGTGCTACTGACGTGCTCCAGAAAACATTCATCTCTTAGAAAGTTGCCAAGAGAAGAGAGATCTAGGTGGCTAGGGTGAGAAAGCTTAGAAAAGGAAGGCCCATTTCATTTAGGGGTGTATGGCACATGTTGAACACAATGCCATGAGCAGCTTCTGTCTTCTTCCCTTCCCTCTTGGTATATGGTTTTAGGACCTATATATGTTAGATCTTCCACATCTCATTTTATTCTAGATGCTCGACTATCCCAGCACAGGCTTAGGTGTTGAGTGTGGTGCTCATCCAACAACCCTCAGAGAGGGTGTATCCTTAGGAAGGTTTCAGCTGCAACAGAAAACCCGCTGCATCAGGGCCGGCAGACATTTATTTTTCTC
>PVKY010007754.1:0-14640 GCA_004027775.1 Bradypus variegatus
GAGAAGCTGACAACCTGAAGGCATCAGCCAACCCTGCTGCTCACCACTGAGCAGCTGCCAGTACTTCCTTATACATGGATACGAGTGGTGCATCTCCATGCCGCCATACAGGTCTTAAAGTGAAGGCAAGATGCAATTAGGAAGAGCATCTTGCCCACGAGGGGGTGGGCTAGGAAGCTGGGAAGATGATGGCAGGCATCTGCCCGGGAGGGCCAGGGAGGCTTCCTCAGGGCACCGCTTGTCAGGGATCAGCACATGTGAACTGGAGAGATGACAGCCAGGCACTGCAAAGCTCTTGGGCTGTGGCTGCAAGAGTTCTGGGGCCCAGACCCTGGCCCTTTCCAGAAGGCCATTGGCAGCTGTCTCTTTCAAAACTATAATTCACTTCCTCTCCACCCCCATCATCTCTATTTGGAAAGTGTCACTTTGAGAGTGGGACCTGAACCCAGCCGCCCCACAGCAGGGGTCTTGTTTCTTACAAACAACCACAGCCTTGTCTGCCCAGCCCATGGTTGCTTGTTATAGGGGCAGGGCTGGTGACAGGGTGAGTTACAACCTCAACCCAAACTGCTCTGCTAACACACAGCAGGAGGAGCTATTGTTTTTGGCTTCCAGAACTGGCCCAAAAGCCAGGGTTGATTTTGGTCACATTTAGCCATCAAAGACCGATGTGCACACATTCCACCAGCCAAGTTCAGGCAAGCAAAAAGGTGAACATGAGCCCAGGGTTGCAGAGTGAGGGGGGTGTGGGGAGGACAGCCCAACCAGCACCCACAAAAGTCATGCCCTGGGATGGTGTAGGAAGGATGATGTGCATATGGCCCCTCAAAGAACACCTTCATTGATCTCTTCCCCCTGAATCTGAGAAGGCCTAGGCTTGGCCCCAAACTATGGGGAACAGTTAAACCCTGAGATCTACCCACTTCTGGCACAGCCAGGCGTCTACACTGCTACAGCTTTTTTCTCTTTAATTTGATTCCCCTCGGTAGCCCACAGAGCTGGGCAAGAGCGATTTTCAAGCAAGACTCTTTTGTTTGCAGAGCATAAGCTTCTGCTCCATTAAAAGAAATATAGGGCTCCTTCTATCCAATTTCCCTCGGAAATGAGGCTTCTATTCCAAGGCAAAAGTATCTTAAGAAATGACATTCTGTGACTCTCCCCCTGCGTCCTCTTGCAGCTCAGACCCTGTTTGTAGGCTTCCATGGGTCTCCTCCATGGTAGTCCCATCTCCTGTGCCTGTGAGTCTCTTAGGGGCATGTGAAAATGACATTGGATTTGGGGACTGGAGTGGGGTGAGAGTTTACTTGTCTAACAAGCTACCAGGTGAGCTGACACTGCTGCTTTGCAAGTGCCAGAGTGGCAAGGGTCTACTGGGATGTGCCAAAACTCTGGTCTCCAGAGGGTCTACTCAGACCCCCAAAGTCTACTGTCTTCATGGTGCTGGCATAGGTGCTACCAGCCCCTCCCACACTGGCTACATTAGAGAGATGGCTGGGAGGGAACCCCACCTCGGAGCTCCCTCCCCAGACCACGGGAGGCCTCAGAAGGGACGAGAGAATCCAGGAGGATGGGTGGAGACCCAACACCAAGGAAAGGAGCCTGCACAGGAAAGCAAGACGGACCATGGCAGGGGGATGTGGGAAGCCTAGACAGAAAATGTCCTGGAAGTTAAGGGGAGAAGCCTCAGGGAAGGAGGAAGTGGTCCACATGCTCTATTGTTGCAGGGAAATCATGAAAGCTGAGGTCTGAACTTGCACTTGGGCTCAATGGGGGTGGGGTGGTGCTGGCTCAGAGGGCAGCACAGGCCACAAAGAGCAGGCCCCGGAGGGATGGGGCTGAAAGCCAGAGAGCAGAGGAGAGTGGGATGGGAAGTGAGGGTGGGAAGGGACAAGAAATTTGGCCAGAAAAAGGAAGAGAAAGGAGAGACAAGCATTGGACAGAGGGTGGGGCAAATTAGATACCTTTATTTTTATTTTTTATTTTCTTTAAAATTTTCCCCAATATCTACAGAATCTCTTTTCTTTGTAAGAAGGAAGGATATGGCAGAGCCCAGCAATAAGAAGAGGTTAAACAAAAACGGTTAATGGGAGCAAAAATGGGCTCTCAAAGGGCAAAGATCCAAGAAGGTGCAGGGAAGGGAAGTTTGTAGGATGGCGGGAGGTAGAGTAGAGCCTGTCCATGGTTTCCATTATTTCTGTAAGGCAGGAGTTGAGGCCCCCAGCTGAGTGTGAGGGGAGCTTGATGAGAGGGAAGTGCCGAGCAGCCATCATGGAGAACAGAGGCCTGCTGGTGCTGGGAGACACACATCCTGCACCCAGACTTTTCCAGCAGCAGAAAACAGCCCATGATGTGCTAAGAGAGAGGCAGGGGGAGGCATCCATGGCTGGGTCTTGCCAGGGGGGCTCAGCCCAAGGAAAATAAAGCAGAAGACCTGGAGATATTGTGAGAGTAACTGCAGGGGTGGTTCAGTGACTCTAAGCTGGAAAACAACAGTGTGAAGGCAGGAGGGAACCAAGAGGGGTGTGGGGGGGACATGGAAAGTTGGAGGAAGTGAGGAACACCCAAAGCAGTGCTTCCAGAATGACCAATTGAGACAGTTACAAGGAAGGAAGCTATGGGCAGAGGTGAGAAAACTTTGTTCTGAATGCTGACATGGGAATGGGTGACAAAGCGATAGTGACAGTCATTAGAGGTGACCAGACAAGAGCTGGAGACGTTCCTTGGCTTTTTTTTCTACTAAAGATCTTGATAATTTACATCCACTAATCTGCAGTGCCACCCTTAGGTCCCCGTGAGGGTTATGTTCATGACCTCACTTAATTTTCACTGAAACCCCAGCCTTGAAACCCATGAACTGGTTGACTTGTATTTCTATGAGGATGGCTTCGTTGGCTCAAACAACAAAATGCATCAGGGCTCTTGCAGAGAAGTGGGTTCACAAGCCCCCTTTTCTCACCCAAACATACCCAGTCAGACTTGCCACCTGCATGAGACGCTGGAAGGCCCAGCAAGGGGCCATCTCCCACCAGCCCGCCAGCTAGTGTCAGCTGGCATCTGCAGCTCTGGCATAAAAAACAGACCCACAAATAATTCATCAGTGACTCAGAATTTCCAGGTGATGCTTCAAGGAGGAAGTGGGGAATTTTTGAAGTCAATTATGGATGCAGTTATCTCCAACAGGTTCCCCCAACTGGGGTGTCTGCAAACGAATGCATGGGCTCTAGGCCAGCTGGAAAACCCCAGATCCCTCGAGGTGTTTGTGGAATAAAGCAGCTACAGAAAATGAATGGGAGGGGAGAGCCTGCAAGAGAGAGAGCAGGCAAAAATAAAAGGCCAAGTTCCTCCAGTTCAATTTTCCTGATCTCTGGAAGGGAGGAGTTGGCTCCCAGAGAACAAAGATTTTCCAGCCCCTTAGATGATCCTGAGAATGGGCCCAGGCTTACCCGAGCTCTTGGTGACTGTTTTTTAAAATGCAATTTTATTGAGATATAGTTACACACCATATAACCCCTCCAAAGTGTACAATCAGTGGCTCACAGTATCATCATATAGCTGTGCATTCATTGCCACAATCTTTTTTCAAACATTTTCATTACTCCAAAATAAGGAAAAAAAATACCTAAAAAGGAAAAAAGGAAATAAAAAAGAACACCCAAGTCATGCCATACCCCTTATCCCCTCCATTGTATATATATATATAATGTATATACATATATATACACACACACATATACTATATATATGTGTGTGTATATATATACATACATGTCATTATTTTATTACTCACCTGCCCATACACTGGTCAAAGGGAGTGTCAGTCACCAGGTTTTCATATGATAAAAGCTATATAGTTATACAGTCATCATCAAGAATCAAGTCTTCTGGATTATCATTCAACAGATTCAGATATTTCGTTCTAGCTGTTCTAAGACACTAGAAGCTAATGTCAGTGGCTTTGATGGATAGAAACATCCACCATCTGGTCACAAAAGCCACAATTAAAAGTGGTTTGTGACACTCCCCATGGTGCAGGGTGGGGGTGAGGCTGGCAGCTACGCCTGCCCCCTCTTCCCTGGCTCAGGCTAGAATGAAGGGGCGAAGGGAGAGAATCTCAGCCCCCTGCCTTTAAATGCAACACTTGACTACTCTGACCAGTTTTCAGGTCTGCAAAGCAAGGTTAAGATTGCCCCAGAGACATGAGTTGGGGACAAGGCGCCACCAGGCCCTCAGCTGGTGGGAGCTCATGCTGACTCCCATGCAGGGCAGGGTTGGGTGGGGGGTCCGCTCTGGGAACGTGCACGTTCAGGTGCATCCTGTCCCATGTGAGGTTTGGGGAGGGAAGGGGTCACCTCTCAGGCCAGTCCTGGGTGGCTGCAGCTCAGCAGCTTCACCCACCAGGCAGAGGCTCTGTCCACTTCCTTGAAAGGACTCCAGCATCCGGCCACTGCACAGCGACTGGTCCCCCCGCTTCTGAGCTCTCTTGCCGTCCTGCAGCTCCACCACCTCCCTCAGGGAAGCAGCAGCCGCCAGCAGCAAAGAGGGCATGTGGGGGGCTCTCAGCCTGGGTAGGGGCAGCAGGTGGGTGGAGATGAAAGGTGAGGAGGCGGGTTGGAAAGGGATGTCACAGCTCAACCCCCCCAACCCTTCAGTCCTAGGCCAGGGTGCCAGGACACTGGCTGCAGGAGAGAAGGAGGTCAAGGCAGGTGCTGCTTCCTTCTCTCCAGAGCATGAGGCTGTGAGGGCTGATTGGACGGATCAGCCTGGCTGGGCTATGGTGTCCGGATGGTGACTGAATCACTGGCTTAGTTGAGGCTGTGGAGGAATTTCATAGAAGGGTCAGTATCAGCCACCTGTGGACTTTAAGTAAAGGAGATGGCCGTCCCGTGTGTGTGTGTGGGGCTCCTCCAGTCTGGAGAACAGAGAGCCCCAGGGGTCAGAAGGAAGTCCACCTCAGGGCCACACCTGCTATGCCTCCCTGAGTTTCCAGCCTGAGAGGTTCAGACTCAGGCTTCAGCAAAACTCCTTACCTGAGTTTCCAGCTTTGGACCTGCCCTATGGAATTTGGACTTATCAGCCCCCCACAATTGTGTGAGCCAATTCCTTGTAATAAATTGCTGTATAGGTGTAGGGTTGGTATAGATAAAGGCATAGATAGAGGTACGTAGATGTAGATGAAGTTGAACACTATAGATATGTATAGATATCTGTATACATATAGGTGTAGGTATATGTATAGGAAGATGTAGATACAGCATAGACCCACAACTACCTCTACCTATGCCTTTACCTATACATATATATGTATTCATATATGTACATGTGTAGATATATATGTGTGTGTATATATATCCTGTTGGTTGTTTCTCTCCCTCCACCACCGTTAGTGGGGCACCAAATGCACCCCACAGTGCTGCAGCCCCCGAGCAGAGGACAGAGGGGAGAGGAACACAGAACCCAGAGGGGGATGACAAGGACGCATTTCCCATCCTCCATAAAGTTCAGCCCTGAGTTGCCCCCTCTCCCAGGTAAAATATACTCCCCTGTTGACTACTGCTGGGTTCACTAAAGGTTGCTTTATAGCATCTTAGAATAGAACATTTCTTTGAGATCATCAAGTCTAACTCTTCATTGTAATGAGGCAAGGAGAGTAAGGTCCAGAGAGGGGAAATGAATCAACAACAAGAAATGGTTGGTATCCAGGCCCTTTCATATTTATGGGCTCCCATGTAGCTGCTTCAGAACCAGGAGAAATGAAGGGTGTTGGAAGAAAGGGATGAGGTTTCACGATGGGTGCGATGGCAGAATAATCCTGAAGCTAGGAGGGAAGGGAAATGATGGCAGACCTAAGTGTCTCCCACACAGCCCTACACGTGACAGACAGGGCTCCAGGGTAGAAGCTAAGGTAAGTGGACATGAGGGGCTCTGCCAGGCAGAGCGGAAAGATCCTGGGATTCAAGGTCAGAACAAGTCCTAGGACTGTGAGTTTCTCAAATCATTTCAGCATCCCTATTCCCCTCTGTCACCTGGGAACCACTGGGCTGGCACTGTGGGGCCACAGTGAGGGTTAAATGGAGTAACATTGCACAGTTGTGCTTTGCACAGTCACCATCCCAGAGGCCTGGAACAGGCTTGGTGGGACAGAGGGGCCCAGGATGGTGTTTTTAGGGAGAGGCTGGCCATTTCTCCTTCCCTTCCCCCATAGCTGCCCCTTTTCTCTCCACACCGTGCCATGGAAGCTTTGGACCACCCCCACGGACATCCCACCACCGCCCAGGTCTGGGCGGATAGCAGCCAGCTGGCCACCACAGTGTTTCTCCACATGGCGGGAGTCCGGCCGTGGCTGCCCCGGCTGGGCGGTGACTCACAGCCAGCAGGCCCCAGGCCCAGCGTGATTTTGAGATCCAGCTCTGTGATGGACCGCCGTGACAGCTTTGTTCTCTCGGGCCCCTTTGGTGTTTGAATCCCCCTTTGTGGCTGGCAGGGGATGTTCAGACCCTGCTGTTTCTGGGCTCGAGTGTCTGCTCGGCTGGGCAGGTCAGGCCGGTGGCAGTCGGAGGGCGGGGACCTGAGACCAGGAAGGGCTGAGCGGCCTCTGGCTTGGGCAGCTCCAGGCTTCACTTCTAGCCAGTGTGGGGCTTGCTGGGTGGTCGTGGAAGAAAGATATGTGGCTGCTGAGGGCCAGTTCTGAATGCACAGATCACAAACCACAAGGCTGGACAAGGCCTGCCCTGCTGAGCTTGGGCCTGGGCCCAGACTCTCAATAATATTTGCAAAGAATTGGGATAGGACAGAGAGAAGCCTCCCAGGACGGACGGGGCAGCCAGCCCTGCCTTGGGAAAGAGCACTTGGGGCCTGGGAGCACAGGCTGTTAGACAAGGCCTGTGAGACCCTGTTGGTGGCCCTTAAATCCAAGGCAGACAGGGCTAACGGGTAGGAAGAGCTTCAGAGCCAAAGAGAACTGGGTTTCAATCCTAGCTCTGCCTCCATGGTGCTAAGAACATGGGCCAGTCAATGAACCTCTAATCCCCAGTTTCCTCTTCAAATAATTGGAATCATAGGACCCACCTCTCAGGATTTTCAAAGGTTTAACTGAGCTGTCACACATATGGATGTATCCAGCATGATATCTGCTCTGCAAATGGAGCCCAGTGCACACACAGACACACAAGCCCATTCACACATGCACACACATGCGTGCATACACATACCACCATGCACACACCACACGCAGGCACACACATGCACACATGCCATCTCACTCACTAAACAACCCGGCCTTCTTCTGGGGTCCATGGGGCAGGGATGATGTGCTCTGAGGGCTGCCTGGCTGGGTGTGCCCCATCCTCCCCCATCCATGAAGCCTGCCTAAGGTCAAGAAGAACAAGTGTCCAGCCTGTCGACTGGGGGGCAGCTTGGTCCCCCCCCCACTGCTGACTCCCACCCCCAACTCAGCAGACGCTGAACTCCACCAGGCCTGGTTTGGTGGTTGAAATTTTCATAATCACAGATGTTAATAGTAGACAGGGAGATGCCACGGGCAAAGCCTCACACAGAAGCAGGAAAATGCAGGCCCCAAATCATGGTTGGCTGAATGAAAGAAAGAGGAAAGGAAACCAAGAATAGCTCTGCAGATCTATCTATCTCTGTTCCAGGGTCTCAGGCCCAAGGCCCCTACCATATGGAGGAGATGGCATGTGGGTCGATTGTCAGGATGCAAATGTCCAGGTTGGAAGAGGTCCTAGAAGTCATTCTGCCCAAGCCCTCCGTGATGCTGGATGTCCCTGTGGACACCACCCCTGACGGGCAACACCTCTGGGCAAGGGCTAGTGGCAACCAGACTGAATAGCCACCAGCTGCCCTGGAGTTTACGGCAATTGATAATGATTCCACTGCCCAAGACCACAGACACAGACCTGCTCCATGTTCCCAAGACAAAGCTGAGGATGCATCACAGGTTCCCTGAGTCGTCTCATGTCCAGAAGAAACCACAGGACATTGGCCCAACTTCCCTTTCAGGGAACACTTTCAAGAGCCCCCTTCCCTTCTGATGTCACTAGAAAAGAACAAATGCACCAGCTTTACTTGGGAACAAGAGGGCTCTGAGGAGCGGCTTCGGGGAACCCTTGTCGCTAAGCCTTTGGCCAGACCACAGGTGAGATGGACAAGAATGAGGCCCAGATGCCTTCTCTGGTCTTGCCCGGGCCGAGGGCTGGCCTGGGAGCCAGGAGCCTCAGGCTCAACCCCAGCAGCTGCAGCTCTGATGCTGCCACTCAGTGTTTCCGTCAGAATTCTGAGGCAATAATAGAAACTGTTTGCTTGTAAAGAGCTTGGAGCTCAGAGGAGAAAAGGTGTCCGGCAAGTGTGAAATGTTATTCCTGGCATGGGATGGAGGATGGGATGGAAAATCACTGACAGTAAAAGGGAACTCAGAGGAAGCCCTGTGTTAGCCACTCTGAACAAATGGACACAGGCAAAGGGCTCTCCTCTGCATTTGGGACCCCTGGGGCTGGTGGGGGGCCAGAGGAGAGAGAGGGGAGCACAGAGGAAAGATTGCCACTTCCCTACATCAACATCAATGTAAATGACAGCAAAAATGTAAATGACATATGATATATAACATCCAACATGTGACCCATCTGGAAAAAAAGGCCTTTTTACAAAGCACTGGGGAATATAAAGAGGTACAGCTTTTGACTGGAAATTGAGTGGTATCTCCCAATATTTTCAGTAGGAATTTCTTCTACTCAAAAATGTCATTTCTTACCATTTATCCTATAAAAACATTTGCACAAGGATATAAAGATGTTAATAGCTGGATTATTTATAATAGCAAAAAATCTGCTGACAACCTAAATATCCATCAACAGGGGAATGGTTAAACAAAATACAGAAAACTTGGGCGGAATTAAAAAGAATGAAATAGAACTTATTTACTAACCTGGAAAGCTCACTGGTTTATTATTTCATGGGGTAAAGAGCAATTATGGAATACCATATATGGTACAACTCAACTTATCTTCAAAAGATAAAAAATATTGTAGGGAGGGCTGGCTATGTTCCTATTTCACATCACACACCTCTGTAAAATGTAATGTCATGCAGCTAGTGTGTAACATTTTTGCAATAAGTGGGGAGTAGGTGGGCAGGAGGAAGGATGAAGAGGTGCCTGACTTTATCCTAAAGCCTCAGGAAAAATCCCCTTGAAGACTAAGGCAAGCTAATGAGGGAAAATGCTGGAAAGAGTAAAAGTTACCTTATCTAAGCACTGCCTGGATCCCTTAATTTCCCATCAGAGGAACAAAATTAGAAGGAAAGTCCCCCTACCCATGCAATAAATGGTGTCAGGGGAGGTGGAAAGAACTGGCAGATGTTTTCGTGAACCAGTAAGTATCACGCACACTGCCCACTGCTCAGCCTGACGGAGCATTACTGGCGGACGCCTTGGATTTTGCAACCTGACATGTCTTGGATTTATGGAGCCAAAGTATAGGGCAAGCAGGGCCAATAAAAATTCTTTGGAGATTCTGCTTCACTTTCCGTTTCGTTTTATGGAGAAGTTGAAAAGATGCTCATGCTTGTAATGGGGCTGAGTTAAACGCATGGATCAAGAAGGGGGCGTTCTTGGGTCAGTGGGCATTTCTGTCCTCAGAAGGGGTCTTTTGTTCAGGGTGGGTCCCTGGTCAAAAGGAGGCCCCAGGAAGATAAAACATTTTGTCCACGCTGGGGTGTGTGCCGGGCAGGCTCTTGGAAAGTGACTCCCAGCTCCTATTTTGGGGGGGTTGACTGGCCTTTAGGAAGAACCTGGTGGAGAACGTACTTAGGGGAAGTGAGTGATTTTAAGAGTGAATAGTCTGCCCCCTACCCAATGTTTTCTGCTTGCTTAATTCAAATATTCACAAAAGACTGAAGGAAAAGCTCACTGGAACACTGTAAGGGAATGGGCTTTGGTGTGAGATGGATTTAGGTCCAAATCATGCTTTTGAGTAACTCTGGGCAAGTCTCTTCCCTGAACCTTGTTTTTCTCTTCTGTAAAATGGGCACAATACCATCTGCCCCACTGGAATTGTTAGACATAGCAAATTAAGTCACAGACTTAAAGCGCCGGGCACATCATAGGCCCTTAATAAATAGCATTACTCTTTTCCACCAAGTCCCTTCTTTCCAGCATCTGGGCTGAAGGAGGCAGTGGAGGTGTGAGAGCCCTCCTTTGCCTCAGGTGGCTTCCCCAAGTTGGGAGACAGCCCCTCCACTCCTCATCTGTCAGGGTGGCAAGCAGCCCTAGGGTTCTGCCTCCTGTTCGGTGGGGGGGGGGACATCAGCATCTTCCCCAAGCCCCAGGGTCTCCCTGTCTCCATTTGTCCACTGAGAATTAAACACCTCGCTGCCTTGTGCTCTGCTTTAGGAGAACATGCCTGTCTGCCCACTGTGGTTGCTGAGAGCAGGGACGACTGGGCACAGCAGGGGGCAGCCTAGTGAGGGTTTGAAGGGAGCAGGGATGAAGGAAAAGCAGCTTTAGGAACCAGGTGATGCCTGTTAAAATGTCCTTCCCTCCCAAGGTCTGTCTCTCAGGAGCTAGTTCATCGGCCCACTGGCCCAGCCAACAGGACGATGAACCAAAAGCTGTTAAAGTCTTGGTGGCTCAAAAAAGAAGTATCGACACACCCTCGTCAACCATTGACTGCCAACCTGGAAGGCAGGGGCCACGGGAGAGGGGCCATGGGAGAGGGGTTACGGGAGAGGGGCCCGGGCCCAGAAGGCCTGGCATCAAGCCCTGGCTGCTGCTCTGTCCACCAAGTGACTGCCAGCACAAGGGTAAGCCTCTGGGCCTCCAGTTCTGCCTCTTGAGTACTGGGTTAAGGGAACCTTCCTGTGTTATGAGGAGTGGGGAGGAAATAACTGTACAAAGACTGGGGAAGAGCAGGGTTTGAAGGAATGACTTTGCTGGCAGAGGCCTATCTGCTCTATACAGTCCTCACCATGAACACCAAGGGAAGTTTCTAAATTGTCCTCAGGGAACCCAGAGGGCGCCTTGCAACATCCACCTGCGTAAGGAATGTTCTCATCCTGCATTTTAGACAGTGAGGAAACTAGCTCAGTTTCACCTTCTTAGGAATCTATCGACTATTTCTTATTACATCCAAATATATTTAAAAGCATTAGGAAGATTTTTTTTGGATTCTCTTTAAAGAATAACCAGGACAGAAAATAAACTGCTCTTTTTATATTCTATAGCTGAGCTGTCCAATATGGAAGCCACTAGCCACATAATGTTTACTAAGCACTTGAAACGTGGCTGCTCTGAATTGAGAAGTGCTATAAATGCGAAATGCACCATAGGTTTCGAGGATTTGTAGCAAAAAACAAAAAGAATGATAAATTAATAAGTTTTATATTGATAACTGTTGCAACACTCATATTTTGTATACATTAAGTTAAATAAAATATATTATTGAAATGAATTTCCTCAGTTTTTCCCTTTTTCTCATGTGGTAAGGAGAAAATATAAAATAATACAGTGGGCTCACATTTGCAGCTTATGTTTATGTCCATTGGAAATTGCTGAGCTGGAGCTCAAAGCAGGAGAGCAAGCATAAGGTCAAACAGCTCTGCACTCCAATCCAAAACATCAGCTTTGGCAACTTGGGCAAATGATTTAACCCCTGGGACCCTCCACTTTCCTATATGTGAGGTGGGGCTACAATATAGGATTACATAGAATCACATAGGTGAAATGCCTCATGGGGGATTTTTATCTCGTGGGACTCAATAAGTGATCAATCCCAAACCCCTGGTTATAGGAAAAGAAAAACACACAGGCAACACCCTTTAACCAGCACCAGCTGCAGGGCAAGTGGCTTTCCAGAGACGGAGTTCTGGGCAAACACAGGGAGCAAAAGGAAGTGAAGCAGGTGGGAGAAAGTCCCCAGTGTTACACTGTGCTTGAAAAGTTTAAGATTTGGGACAGTCAGGTCATTATTTGAATGTATCTGCTCACAGTTCTTTACAGCTTGCTCTGAAATGTGGATTTTATCCTTAATGAATAGAGAACAGCAATGGGTCAGTATTGATGCTGTGTGTTTTTCGGACAAATCGCAGCTGCACAGAGCATGCTCTATTCCTGTCCTCTCTACTGCACACACCTGCCTTGGGAGCTCCCAAGGTGTAGGTCATCACCCGTCACCCGGTTTGCAGACGTCTCTCTGCCCATGTGGCAGCTCCAAAAACTGTGTCTTTCGTGACATTATCAATAAGACCCATGGGAGATGACCAGTCTCTGTAGAGTTGGTCTCGAAGATAGAGTTGAGATGAAATAAAATAGAGAGAAACAGAGCATCTTGTTTTGGAGAAAAGTGTAGTGTCTTGGCTTAGTTGTCCTGATATTAAAGGTCTGGGGTGTTAGTTGACAACTAGTTGGTTCTAAGACCAAGGGTAACAGTGGCTCCCCAAACCGCTAGTGCTGGTTAGGTTCATATGTCAACTTGGCCAGGTGATGATGTCCAGGTGTCTGGTGAATGAAGCACTGGCCTAACCATTACTGCAAGGACATTTGTGGCTGGTTAAGAAACCAGAAGGCTGGTTCATTAAGTCATCAGTCAATTGGCTGCAGCTGTGGCTGATTACATCAACGAAGGGCGTGTCTTCTGCAATGAGAGGATTCAATCAGCTGGATTTAATTCAATCAGTTGAAGACTTTTAAGCGAGACAGATAGAAAACCTTCACTTCTTCGGCTAACCAGCGAAGCATTTCCTGAGAAGTTCATCGAACATCTTCATCGGAGTTGATAGTTTCCTGCCTGCCCTATGGAATTTGGACTCATGCATCCCCACAGTTGCATGAGACACTTTTATAAAATCTTATATTTGCAGATATCCCTTGTTGGTTCTGTTTCCCTAGAGAACCTCCAGCTCAATGCTGGAGATGGGGTCTGGGGGGCATGGGGTGGCCAGAACATTGGTGCCGACTGCTCCCAGGTGTGAGTGTGCATCTGATGATGTGTTTGCTCTGCACAGCATATTCTAAGAGTGTGGGCTTGACAAACCGGAGCTTGTCCTAAAAAGGATAAGCAGAGAGAGACCAGGTCATGTGAAAGCAATTGGAGGGATGGGAGGGTTTGATCTGAAAAGACAGCACTTGGGAAGTCTTTGCATATTGGATGCACTGTGTGTGAAGAAAGTTCTAGCCTCATTCTGCCTCTGGCTCCATTGGTACAAGAGTAGCCCACGGATGGACTTCCTGGGAGAGAGGTGATTCACTCCCATAGGGAGAGTGTATTTATTTGTCTATGCCCTTCCCTATTCCTACAGGGATTTAAAGTAAATTAAAGCAACAAGGTGATCCCCTGGACAACAAGCTGAATCACCAGGTTGTGTGTTCCTGGGCCTGGGGGCATCTGAGAAGTTGTCGCGCGTGCTCCAGAGCAGAGGGCTTCAAGGACACACCCACCTTCTAACAGAAGCAGGTTTCCTGGGAGGGGCTGTAGAAAATGCCCTCAGCAGGGGAATACTCTGTTGGGTACCCGCCTAGAGCTCCGAGGGTCCTTCTTCTATCTGCTCCTCAGACGTGCTGCCCAGTTTTGAATTGGAAGTAGTGGGGCCACCTGCAGTAAAACAAGCATGTTTGGGAGGTTGGTTTGGAAGCTTCCTTGCTCCTCAAAAATGCACAGACACACACACTTTCCTCTTTATTCAGCCTTACTTCCCCATCCCTTCTCCAGGCTCCATGAGCTCAAGCTCCTGGTACAACCATGAGGCTACAAGGGACTCCCAGACCAGTCCTCTCTCCAGTGCCCAGAAGAAAACACAAAGAAAAATTTTAAAGCCAAGAATAGACAATGCAATGCCTGGAGTGGATGGAAGAGGGTGAGGCAGTTGGGAGAAGAGTCACAGTTGCCCCCAGGTGACCCCAGATGGGGAAGGACATCCCCTGACCATAAAAGCAAGTACCCACCCCACACCCAGATGTTGTTGTTGCCAACCCTGCCTGGGGCCATGGACCAAGCCAACCCCCTGGGACTGGCTTCTGGGGAGAATAGGAGGGGTTTGCAGTGCTTTTCAGTTGCAGTTGCCTTTGAGGAATGGGAAAAAGTGAGTCAAACATAGTTCTTTGAAGTTGGGACCCCTGGCCTGAACTCTGAGGGGACAGGAAGGCATCTCTGGCCAGTCACTCTTTCTGCGGGGCAGTGCTGGGGAACAAAGCCTGCTCACGTGTGGATTATGGGTTTTTCCACAGGCAGGGCCAGTGCACTCAGGGGCCATGGCTTCCATGGAATGTCCAAGGTTCGCCAAACAGCCTCAGCTGTAGTGCTCCTCAAAGCCCCCTGAGGATGGCAGCTGCCCCCAGCACTGGGCAAGAGAGGAGAGTGGAGGGAAAGAGGTAGAGGGGTGAAGGGGTTCCAGAATACTCATGGTCAGATTCAGGCCAATCTGCTGGGAGAGCAAAGGACTCTTACTCTTTTCTCTGGGCACATGGAAGCTAGAATTCTATAAAGTTGGTCTTTCTTTTAGGAAATTGAGAACCTAAAAATGTTCAGGCCCTGTGAAGTAACAGTTCCATTTCTGGGAATTGACCCTAAAAATTTTATCCTAGGTTTAAAACAAAATTTGCCCAGTGATGGTCACCGTAGTATTTATTTATAAGAG
>PVKY010007755.1:0-14632 GCA_004027775.1 Bradypus variegatus
AGGCAATATACCAGAGCTAAATGCCCATAAGAGGGGGATATAAGGAGGGCTATGGGACTTTTGGCATTGGTGATATTGTCTGACTCTTTTATTTCTGTATTTTTTCCATTAGCCCCACCTCCTCTCTGCCAGGAGATAGCTCCAGGTTCTTTTCCTGCTTGTTCCAGGTTTATCTGTGCTCATAGCATGTATTTAATAGTCCAAATTTGTTAATTAAAACTTCTGTTGGAGCTTGGTTGAGCTATGTTCCATTGCTGCCAGCATGGACTGCTTCTTTTTCCCACAGGGAAGCATTCTGCCACCCTGCAGTGCTGGTGAGGGAGGGGCACCAGCATGCAGTTTGAGGAGCTTTGCTTACAGTTCTGTACTGCGATGCCAACTGGTCCACCATTCCAGACTGGTGTACAATGTTGTCTGGTCACAGAAGTTCCCCTAACATTTTTTTCTAGGTTATTTACTAGTTGTTCCTGGCTATTTGCTAGTTGTTCTAGGGGACTAACTAAATTCCACACCTCTCTATGCCACCATCTTGCCCGGCCAACCTGGAATTGCTTTTTAAATGAATAAGGGGAAAATTCAGGAAGAACTGTGAGGAGTTTTATAGAAAAGGCCTAGATTGCTTGGAAGAAACTGTTGGTAGAAATATGGACTCTAAAGATTGTTCTGATGAGGGCTTAGGAATGAAGAATCTGTTGTTGGAAACTGGAAGAAAGAATCCTTGTTTTAAAGTGGCAGAGAACTTGGCAAAATTGAATCTTGGTGAGGATTGAAGACAGAATTGGAAAGCAACAAGCTGGGATACTTAGCTGAAGAGATCTCCAAACTAAATGTGAAAAACACAGCCTGGCTTCTCCTTGCAGCTTATAGTAAAATGCGAGAGCAAAGTGATAAGCTGAGAACTGAACTGTTGGGTTCTAAGAAACCAGAAATTGATGGTCTAGAAAATTATCAGCTTCCAGAAAGTGAAACCCCAGAGGCTACAGCCCCACATGAAGATTTAAGGAAACCTGGATCCCACCAGCCATTTCAGTACAAGCCAGGATAGAAGATGGAGTTATCCAGAAAGGATTTGTGGAAAGTCATTTTGTCCCCTGTATGCTGCATGCCAAGCCAACAAAATTTTGTGAGCCTTGTATAAACAGAACAACTTCCAGTCTGGATTGGTGGGAACTGAGAAGGGACAAGTTGAGGGAAGGATGACTTGAAAGGCAGAACCATGGAAACTAAGATCTGGAGCCAAGAAATCTCAGGTCAGGAGAGAGGACCCACCCATGCTCATGGAAAGGGTGAATTTGCCCTGGAGGCAGAGGGCTGGCCTTTCACCTCGATGCCCAAGAAGAGTGCTGCCACCCAAGGCCTCAGAGAGGGGGGAGCACTTTCCCCAGAGATTGGAGAGTGCCTGGCCACCACCCCTCTGTTTGGAGAGGAGAGAGCCTTAGCCTGGGAAATATAGAGTCTATAGAAATATAGAGGTGGGGCTAATAGTCTTGGTGGCACCCAGCTGCTTGAGGAGGGTGGGACCAAGAAGAAGGTGGTCTCCCCAATGTGTGGATATGTTGGAACAGCCCTTAAGGAAATGACAGCATCATGGGAACAGAGTTATGCCAAAGTTACACTACAAAATGCCAATAGCCCTACAGAGGCTATGTACATAGCACTGTAGGAAGCAAGGGGACAGAAATGACCAGGTCCCAGATGAGGTGGCCAGAGAGGCTGCCTGTGAGGAAGCAATAAATCTAGTCAGTCTGTATTTGTTGTTAGGTACAATGAGAGATAACAGAACTACCTGGTAGTGTTAGCAGTCTGGGGTGCCTGAATCTTGGCACTCACTACTTCTCCACTCCAGGATTCTGAGAAACGGAAAATAAATCCAAAATATACCCAAGGATCATTGATTTTATTAATCTGTGCAAATACCCTTCACCTCCATGCAGGGCTCTCTGGTCAACTAAATTGGAGAGAATGTAACATTTCCCAGATCCTGGAACATGAATGTGCAGGTATGCCTGCACAAGTGCTTTCAGCTGGACTGACAAAGCACAGAAGGGAGGGTGGAAGGCGGGGGTGGGGGACTGTGGGAGTGAAGGGTGAGGTCCTGCCCAGGTGTTCTTAGTGTACAGAAACAAAATACAGAGAGCAACAGGATGTGATGGGCAAGGACAGTGACCTGTTTACACAGTGATCCTGCTCCCTGGTGAACCTTAGCCTAACGAACATCAAAGTCTTGTCCTATGTGGAGGGGGGATTCAAGGAAAGAAGGGAGAGGCACAAATTTTCCAGATATATTTATTCCTTCCTTTAGAAGAGATACTGAAAGGAAGATCATGAGGTAGATGTTTGAGTATGTGTAAGAAAGATTACCTGAGACTGAATCAGCCCATCTGTGAGGATAAAAACAAAACAGAGGCGCACAATTCCAAAGGAAAAATATACTAAGGCAGAGGATGCTCCTTACTGACCAGGAGGTGGCACTGTAGAGAAAACATAGCTTGGTTGTTGGTTCATAAAGTTGAGTTCGAGGCATTGTGAAAATCGGATATCAAAACCCCAAGTGCCCTCACTGTCCTCTTGTAGCTTCCTAAAGTCCACGTGGTAAGGGAGGAGGCAAAGGATGTTTCCCCAGTCCTGCCTGCCCCAATCTGTCAGTCCCACCTTTCCTACCCAAATCCTTAATCGGTTTTCTATTTGTATCTTCCTCATTCATTCAATAAATATGTATCAAATGCCTACTGTGTGTTTAGAGCAAGGCACAAGGCACTAAGGCACTAAGAAGACAAAAATAAATCCCCTACTAGTCAAGCCGTTTCCTTCACTGTCTCAGCTTCTTGTCTGCTCAATTCATCTCCCCCAGCCAATCCTTCAGCCTACATGTTTTCAGCTTTCTTCTCTCATTCAATTTCCATTTTAATGAAAACACTTGGCACAGTGCCTTTGGCTCATATTTTATTTTAAGTTTTAAAAGAGGGTTAGAAGAGGAAATAGAGCTTTCTATAGAAAAAGTCCCTTTCTCCAGTGATAAGAGGGGCAAACACAAACAGCCCTCCTCTAGTAATTAGGTTAGACTAAACATGCTACAGTAACAACCTAGTCTCAGTGGCTCACATTGCATGTCCAACGCAGGTCAACAGAGGGTCTGTTCCACATAGTAATTCAGGGTCCTAGGCTGACAGAGACTACACTATCTTTCAGCTGTACCTGCTAGAACACAGTCTCCTCAGCGGTACAACCAGGTTAAGAGAGAAAGTAGAGAATTACAGATTGACTTTTCATTTTCTTAGCCTGGAAGTAACAATACCACTTATACTTACTTTTCATTGGTTAGAACTAATCACGTGACACTGCCTAACAGATGACTATTTTGTGAATAGTACTCTCTCTGCTATCATTTCTTTACTGTGTACCCTCACAGAGAAATTGTAATTACTTGTTTGTGACTCTGTCATGCTCCCTGAACTCTACTCCTCAGGGGTTGAGATCACACCTTACTTCTTATCTTTGGTGCCTTGCACAGGGCCTGGCACATGGTAGAGCCCAGTGTTTGTGGAGTGAAAGAGCAAAGGCAGACACTAAAGGAAGGTGTAAGGAGACTCTAGAAGGACAAGTTCAGGAGGAGTGGTCCTACTGGAAAATGAAACATGGAGGGCCAAGAAAACAATCCTATTAATTTTAAAAGCAAAACCAAACTCAGTCAACACAGTGGGGTAGCCCCTGTGTAACAGAGCTCATTGTTGGGTTACGAGGCTTCTGGCAACCGCAATAAAACAGACTGCAATGTAGAAGGAAAGGAAAAAAGAACCCCAGAGGCACCATGTGTCTGCAGAAAAACCCCCTAATCCTAAAGCAGTTTCATGAGTAAACTAGGCATAGAGAGAAGAGTTTTACTTTTTTGAGTAAGATTTTGGGGCAAAGAAGGACTAAAGTGCTAATCCTGGGTTACCATGGAAAGAGTGTCTTATCCAACTGTTTTTCCTTTGTAGAAAAATAGAAGGGGTTAAACTTGCAGAATTGCTGCTTGTTTAGAAACACATCAGTTTTATAGGCCTTGGTTTGCAAAACAAGTGGGTTCCACTAGATTCTAGATCTCTAAGGACACTTTAGCTGTAAATAGGGTGACTATCCCTCCAGGTTTGTTCCTGATGTGTCTGGCTGATTTATTAATAGCATCTCTCACCATTCACTCTCAAAACTGTTTCAGGTTGGATGGGGAGTGCAAAGTCATCGTAATTATAAGTAACATTTACAATAACTGGCTGAACAAAAGGTGACCTAGGGTCCTAGGAAACAACAGAAAAACATTTCCAATGACTGAAAACATCCAGCTTGGGAACTGGGCACCTAGAGAGGCCTGTTTCAGGACTAAGAGGTGGGGCACTCTGCTGGGAGGAAGCCCAGGCGTTTCAACCACTTCCTGAAGAACAGGGTCTGGGTGTAACAAAAAAGGGGTTGGGAGTGGGGTGGACTCCTCACCCAGCCAGCCACTGCTGTCTTCCTGATCCTAGGAAGTCACTTAGAGGCACCCGAGCATCAGTTTCCTCATCTGTAAAATGGGAAAAATGTTTATCTCCAAAGGCTGTTACTCTTATTTATAGTGGCCACTATTATTCCATCAGGTGGACAAAAAAATCAGGAGTTATGCAAGGGCAATGTATGGTATCAAGGCTAACAACTGTCACAGCTACTATTTAAGAGCCAAGTACTCAAGCAGTCAGTGCACAGTATCTGATTTAGAGATGAGAAAACGGATACCTGGAGAGAGAACTTGCACGAGGTCACAGACTCAAAAATGGCTGGGGAAATAGTGACCCCAGGAAGGCTGCGTCAAAACCCGGGCTCTAACTAACTACAGTACATTTATCTAAAGGGTGGAAGCCGCAAGCTTCCAGTCCCACTTTTCGGACTCCATATCCGTTGCTTTTTTTCATTACCCTCCACAGTCCCTCCGTGGATTGGGTCAAACACAACAAAAGGCTGGGGCAAAGCTTGGAAAACCAGTAGATGTCAGGCAAATCAAGATTAGTAAGCCCCAGCAAATCACCGGGGGGTGAGTACCGAGCGTCCCCCTCCCTTCTCTCCAGGAAACAGGTCGCCTTTTGGTCTTGCTCACTTTGGGGGGGGGCGGAGAATGGAGCCCCCTGTGCTGGCTAAGCGCTTACGTAAGGCCAACTGGCGGTGCGCCCCGATCTCCCATGCATGTGCACAGAGCCCCTGGCCCGGGGCAGAATTCTCCACCTTTCCGCGGCCCAAGCCTCTCCGCCGAGGACCGCCAGGGAAGGCCGGGACCACCCGCCCAGCGCCAGCAAGGTCGCGGCCCGCGGCGCCCGCTTTGGGCGGTGGCGTCCTACTGCAGCCACCCAGCTTCCCGGGGGAGGAGCAGCGCATCGCGCAAGCATCCGGGAGCGGCGGTGGGGGCGGGAGGAAGGGCGAGAGGAGGAAGCGGGATTTAAACGAAAGGCGGTGACGCCACACAAAGGATTTCTATAGGCTCTGGGGAGGTTACGGCCGAGGCGGCGACGGTGAGCCCGGGGGCGAGGCGCGGACGGGAAAAGGAAAAGCCTCCAGCAGCACCGGCGGGCGGGCGGCAGCGCACCCACTGCTGCGATCCGAGGTGAAGCCGCACGGGGAGAGGAAGCGGGTATTTTCCCCTCTTCGTTTCGGCCCCCGCCCTTCCTTTCAGTTTCTCCCCACTCGCTCGGAAGTTGGTGTTTGATAAAATGGCAGGAGCAGGAGCCCGGGCGGGTTGCCGCAGCGCCACGGGGACCCTCTGAGTTGGCTTGGCCGTCGGGGAGACACACGCAGGGGCGACCGATGCACTGGGCTCGGGGCCTCGAGAGAGCTCAGCTGCTGCTGGCCCGAGACGAGGAGGCGAAGGGGATGGACTTGCGCCGACAGCAAGCGGCCGGCCGCGGGGCGCGCGGTCCGGGAGGGCGTGCCGCTTCGGCTCCGGGCCGCGCTCTGTGAGCCGGAGAGGCGGGAAGGGACCACCGCGGCGCCCAGCGCGTCCAAGTGTGGCGGGCGAGCGAGCGAGCAAGCAAGCAAGCGGGGCAGCCGCTGTGCGTAATTAGTGCAGGCTACCGCCCGACTCTGACTCCGCGCGGCCGCGCCAGCGCCGGCCACACCCTCGGCCCTGCAGCCGCCGCCGCCGCCGCCGCCGCTTCCCTTGAGCGGGAGGCAGGAGATGCACCCGGGGCGGCTGCGCGTCGCAAAGCTCCAGCTCCGGCCGCCGTCGCGGGAAAGTGCCGCCTCGCGGGGTCACGGCGCCTGAAGCCCACGTGCGCCGCAGAGCCGGAGGTGGCTTTTGAACGAGGCAGCTGACAGCAGAGCGCGCCTGAGCCGCCGCCCGCGCACCTCCCCGAGGGAAGGATTTTGATTTCAAAGAAAGGAAGGAAGGAAGGACAACTCCCAGCTTCCCCGTCCCGCCCTCTCCGCTCCGGCGGCCGGGCCAGGCCATGCCCAGGAAGGAGGCGGCGGCGGCGGCTCAGCAGAAGGGACTTTCCTGGCAGCCCCGCGGAGAGGAGCGCGGACTGTGAGTTTGCTCTTACCCGGTTCATGGTTCCTGCAAGCCCTTTAAGAGGCCGAACGCCGCAGCCTCTCCCCGCGACCCGAAGAGCCTCCTGCGTTTTCTGGCCCTTTGGCGCGCCCCGCGCAGCCCGGGCTCCAGTCGCCGCAGCCCAGTGCCCTCTGCTCGCGGCGGTGGATGGCATGATGGTGCGGGGAAGGCACCGCGGCCTTGGCCAGCTCAGTCACGACGGCCGCGGGGGCGGCGGCAGTGGCGGCGGTAGTGGACTCCCCAGCGGCATGCCAGTGCCCCCCGGGCGCGATGGCTAGCGGCAGCGCTGGGAAGCCCACCGGCGAGGCGGCTTCTCCGGCTCTTGCCAGCGCCGTCGGCGGGGCCTGCTCGCAGCCGCGGAAGAGGTTGGTGTCAGTGTGCGACCACTGCAAGGGCAAGATGCAGCTGGTGGCCGACCTGCTGCTGCTGTCGAGCGAGGCACGACCCGTGCTGTTCGAGGGTCCTACCTCTTGTGCAGGCGCCGAGTCCTTCGAGCAGTGCCGGGACACCATCATCGCGCGCACCAAGGGGCTCTCCATCCTAACTCACGATGCGCAGAGCCAGCTCAACATGGGGCGATTTGGGGAGGCGGGGGACAGCCTGATGGAGCTGGGCGACCTGGTGGTATCGTTGACTGAATGCTCTGCTCATGCGGCCTACCTGGCAGCGGTGGCCACGCCGGGCGCGCAGCCTGCACAGCCAGGCCTGGTGGACCGCTACCGTGTGACACGATGCCGTCACGAGGTGGAACAGGGCTGCGCACTATTGCGCGCCACGCCGCTGGCTGACATGACGCCTCAGCTGCTGCTGGAGGTGTCGCAGGGCCTGTCACGCAATCTCAAGTTCCTGACTGACGCGTGCGCCTTGGCCAGCGACAAGTCGCGGGACCGCTTTTCACGCGAGCAGTTCAAGCTTGGCGTCAAGTGCATGAGCACGAGCGCGTCGGCGCTGCTGGCCTGCGTACGCGAGGTGAAGGCGGCTCCCAGCGAGCTGGCACGGAGCCGCTGTGCGCTCTTCAGTGGGCCCCTGGTGCAGGCCGTGAGCGCCCTCGTGGGCTTCGCCACCGAGCCGCAGTTCCTGGGTCGCGCGGCGACCGTGAGCGCCGAGGGCAAGGCGGTGCAGACCGCCATCCTGGGCGGCGCCATGAGCGTGGTGTCCGCCTGCGTGCTTCTGACCCAGTGCCTCAGGGATCTGGCGCAGCACCCTGACGGGGGCGCCAAGATGTCGGACCACAGGGAGAGGCTGAGGAACTCGGCCTGCGCCGTGTCTGAAGGCTGCACCCTGCTATCTCAGGCTTTAAGGGAGAGGTCTTCACCCAGGACTTTACCGCCAGTGAATTCCAATTCTGTGAATTAGCACCCCCATTCCCCATATCCTTTCTTCCACTCCCAGACTAAAGGAAGATACTTATTGTCCGTCCCTCTCCATTTATACCAAAGAAATCATAGGTGAAGCCCCTTTCCCCCATGTTAAATGCTCGAGAAGAATCTTCCAAGAGGCGGGGCCAAGCACACAATTTACACAGGCATTGGGAGGGCCCAGGTGCCAACCAGCCCATACACGGTAGGGACCGGGAGATGGGAGATGTGTAATTGTGCTGGGTTCAGAATTATACATCCCCACCCCCACCTCAGCCCGTCTTCCGGAATTTCCCAATCAAAGCTTATTAATTGGGCAGGAAGGAGGTCATGGGTTCATTTCTTTTTTGGTCTATTTTTTTTTCCTTAATTAAAAAGGTTACCTCAGTTTTCATTCCTTAGACATGGATGTAGCTACCTTTTTTTTATGTCTTTATTTTTTTAAGCAATTGTGTTGGATTAGGAGTATAGTTGGTGTGGAAAGAGTATGATGTTGCCATGTGATTTGCAAATGGGGGGAAGCTACTGTGAGTGTGTGTTGTATTTTTAATTTACACTATAAAGAGTGATTTTTTTCCCCAATGTCAAGTTTTTACCTTGCATGTACTGGAGTATTTATTTCATCTATTAAAATGTTATGTTTCTCAGATGGCTTTTTGCAATTATTGTTGATTCTCAATAATTGTAATTTTGCATGCTGCATGGCATCTATGGAAGGGGACTTGTCTGCTTCCATAGCAGTGAGATGAGTCCCGTTTTTCAACGCTTTCTGCAAGATTGACTCCTTTGAGCAGTGTGGAACAGCAGAAGTGAGGTCTGTGTGTAACATTATCCTTGTAAAGGCAGGTGACACAATTGCGTTTGGATTATGTATGGTGCTGGTAGTGAGGTTTTGTCTTGCATATAATTTTAGTGGAGAACAATTTAGCTCCCTTTGTCTCCGCTCATCTTCCTATCAATGAACAGTGGTTTTAGGCTGACTGAAGTCTGATTTGCATTCTGCCTTTCTTCAGATTAAGGCTCTTCCTAATCCTTTGTGACATACCGCCTTCCCAGGCCAGAGGATCTGTGTATGGAACTGTGGAAGTACTATACATCGAATGATAGTATTTAGCATCTTTTATATGGATGAGCCTTTTCATACAAGATCCAACTACTCATGGTTTTAGAAAGAAGTTTAGAGGGTTCTAGGCTGTTTAATAGTGGGAGAGGTAGTCTGGAAAGTGTTAAGAACTCTAAAGCAGCAGCATATTTGCAGGCAAAGGGGTTATTTTTTGTGACCTTGAGTTAAGATATTCTCCGGTTGATTGTATGTTGAAAGAGTGCTTTGTTAATTGAAATTTGGAGTTATTGTAAGGCAGTTTGGTCTTTCTGCAGGTTTTAAGAAATTTCAAAGGAGCGTAGTCTTGATGTACCTAGCTTAGCTTTGAACACTTTTCCACTGAAAGCACAACACATTTATTTTAGAGTGACTTTACAGTACTTAGTCTTGGAGGGCCACGTATAAAAGTGAATGCATGTTTTAATTTTATTCTTTACATTTTTCTTGGTTGTGCCTAAACCTTTGCAGTTCCTACAGATCTGAAAAGAAACAGAATTTTCACTGTAGTATTGTAGAGAGATATAAAAGCCTCACTTAAATGATTAGCTGTATTTTTACAAGCACATCACATTCAATATGTAAAATGATTTTAAACCTTTGATGAGTTTTAAACTTATTTAACTGCTCTGAATTTGCAATGTCAAGGAATCTAATAGCGGTATTAGTGGTAATGTCCATACACTTAAAAACACGACCTGGGGAGCAGCTGTTTTTCTCTCATGTCCTGATAGATTTAAGATTTCTAAAGTCTTTGAAAGATAAAAATGACCATAAGAATGTTTCTCTTCTCCTGTCCCTCTTTAAAGTCTGAATCAGGTTCAGGAACTGTTGGGGGGTGGGGGTAAAGGAGGCTGGAAACTTAACCCATGTACCAAGGAACACCCCTGCATGCAGGTAGGAATTTTTACCTATTTTATTTTTATTTATGTACACAGGTAATGATGCCATTTACAATTACATGGATCATTTAGACTATGTAAATCTCAAATCGTAAAACGGAAAGAACAAAGTAAAATCAAATTAGGTCCAGAAATCTGTAAATATGGTATTTGATTAAGAAAAAAAGAATTGCCAATTTTTCCTTGGACTCAGTTCCTTACTGAGGCAATTTCTAGGATAATTTAAGCCAAAAATTTCACTTTTTCTGTCTACTTGGATTAAGTTAACTAGCTAGTTACTTAAAGATACTTTGAAGATTAATTTGAAATTCTTCTGCTCTCAGCTAAATGGTAGTCATTCTCAGTGTTTCTGTATACGAGAGGTTTTGACTTGTGATATCTAAAATCTCTATACTCTGAAACTGTTAACACTTCTAAACTTTGGGAAATGTGATATTTTAACCTCTTCTCTTTTTATTCAGTCCCTAAGATTAAGTTTAGGATTTTTCTTCCAACAGTTGGCTTGAAATGAATGCTGCTTGTATCTTTTTCAGCAGGTTCCAGAAAACCCGAGTGAGGAGAGCACATTATTTCTGTCCGCATTTGCTTGGCTAGGCAAGGGATTTGGGCACGGGTCCTTGATGTTTCTTCAAATGAACCAGGTTGCTAAACTTGTTTTTGTTTTTTTTTACATGGACCCTGATTTTTAAAAAGGAGCACCTCAGACCTATTTTATTGGATTTAATAAGGTCAGGAGAGACACTGATTCCAGGAATAAAACAGGGTGGCCTGATTTTTTCTTTTTTTAATTAATCCATTCTGGAGTTAATTTAAGATATCAATTCTTGGGCTCTTCTAATTTCTGAGGGCAAGTTTTCTTATACAGGCTTTATGTGTAGTCTCCCAACCAGAGGGGTGCTGAGAAATGTTTTCCATCAAATGGTTAAGAGAGGAGGAAATCATTATGGCTAAGTTCTTGGAACAAAAGCCACTATTTATGACACTCATCCTAAGCAACTCGGACAAAACAGGCTTTCAAACACAAAACTTAACTAGAAAAAGGCATGGTTCCATCTTTTCTTGCCTGTTCTCTATTATTCATTCTGGATTGATGTTAGAAGCTTTAGAAATGGAAAAATAAATATATATATTGTGTGTCAAGGTGTATATATACATGAACTAAATATATATTCTCCCCCTCAACCCATATCGTCATTTCCACCCCATTCTTTAGTTCAAAAATTATATAAGGAGTGTTATAATTCTGGAGGCATCAGTTAAATCTGATTGGTTATTTCACAAGCACTTTTTTTTTTAAGTATTTGGCAGTTTGAAACAGCTTATTTTAACAGAAACACCTGTTTTTCAGGATGACTGTGACTATGGTAACTTGTAGATCAGGCAGAGAATTTGAAAAACGATTGCCAGAGTCACTTGTAAGTTGGGGCTCAGAGAATGTGAAAGGACTTAGAGAAGAAAAGCCTGAGGCCTTAGTGGTACTTTCACCCTGGCTGCCCTCTGCTCTGGTTTTTACCAACTGAAAGAGCCCTTAAGGAGAACATCTTTGGATTTCCAATGTAGGCAGATATTTGCATTCCCTCCAAGCAAATTCTTGTCTTGATTTTAAAAAGTATATATTTTTGTATGTGTGAAATGGATTGGGGTTTTTGTTTTACCTAAGTACGGTTTTTCAATAGGGTAGTTTGGATAGGTGAATCATCTGCTTTCATTTCAGTGGTAGAAGGCACTCAAAGATTTAACTGTCCAGGTAATATAAGGAAAGATGCAATACTGGAGTTTATAATTGGGATCTGTTTCATTTAACTGTAAGCCTGTTAAGCTCAGGAGCTATATTGCCTGGCATGTGCCTGTTTTTTGAAATGAATCTGTGTATAAGATGCTCATAGCAAGTACACCTAAGCAAGGAGTAAAATTGTTCCTGGTAATGAAAGTGATGATGGTCATTCATTCAGCAAATATTTCTTTGGGGCTCACTGTGTGCCAGGCTCTGTGCTGGGCACTGGGGACCCACTGTGAGGCATAGTTCCTTCCTGCGTAGAGGCTGCTGCCCAGACTTGGTGCTCCTCCATGTGTGCTCCCCTGACCGCACCATCAGCAGCATCTGGAAGCTGATTAAAAATCAGATTCCCATTGCCTACCCCAGACCTATGCAATCCCCAACTCTGGGAGTGGAACGGTGGGGATTTTAATCAGGCCCTCCTGGGAAGTTCTGATGCATACCTAAGCTGGAGAACTACTGGTCTGATGAGCCTCCTGCTTCTTTTTTTTTGTTTTGTTTTTGTTTTTTATTTCCTTACAACCCAGGGAGTCCAGAGTGCTTCTGTATTAGCAGGTTGCAGCATTTCTTCAAGTTGCTTGTTTGCTCAGACATTTTTTCTCCTGTATATTGGAGTCCTTTTTTGTCAGGTAAAGAAAATAGTTTAATAATCTTTTCTGCCAGTTTGGAATGTTTGAGAATCCAAGTTTTTCTTTCAGGGTGTGTGTGTGCACATGCATGTTTGTGTTTACAAGAAAAGAGTTTTCTTCCAGCTTTGGAGAAGAGCTGAAGTCATTTAATAGTAAACTATCTGTGCTTTTGCATGTTGTGGACTCTTGCCCTGGAAAACTGGAAATAGCAGACAACCTAGTTAAAAGTCAACCCTTTAGCTCTTTGGCTGCCCAAGAAAGAGCACTTTGCTATTTTAGTTTGCCAAGTCCTGTATTCACCAGCAATTCAAGCACACAGACTTATTCCAAAACCCACTTGAAGGATAACCAGAAGCTGCAGTGCAATATAATGTTCTCAGGAAATTTGCTCTTTAAGGTCGGCCGTGCACCAAGAATTAGGATGATCTTTTTATAGCCTCACCTCTCGGAGTGGTTCCAGGAGGTGGCTTTGGCATTACCTTGGAACTTAGGAGATGTGGAGAATCAGCCCAGAATTGCCCAGTCAGAATCTGCTTTCTGGCAAGATCTGCAGATGATTTATCTCTGTTTTAGGAGCTAAATGTGGTGGCCATGACTGAATTACGTCTTTATTCTTTACTGTGGGAATTCAGGCATTTATTATGTTTATTTATATCTTTAGTTCATAAAGCAGTTCCACGTATATTGTATTATTGGGTCTTGAGAGCAATCTGATGAGGTAGGTAGTACTCACTGCAAATGTCATCTAAACATTTATGCTTCTGTTTTCCTATTGTAAAAATTAAATCAACAAATATTCATGATGAATCCCTATGAAGCATGAGGCCTTATGATGAGCTCTTTCATAAAGTCATCAAACGTAATATACCCAAAAAACTTTTTGTTACAGTAAGTTTCCCCCTAATAATCTTGCCTCTGCTTCGAGTAATATGACGGGGCAGTCTATTGTAACATCCTCAAGGATGGCTCTAGCAATGAACATAGCCTGTTTTCTGAGTCAACTTGCTGATAATGACACTTCCTATATCATTAGTCTAGAGTAGTGTTGGGTTTAGCAAGGTTGATGATAAAACTTTTCTGATTTAGGATTTACTAGGGGTCTGGCACTGTTTTGGGCTCCTCTTGTATTACCTTGTTTAAGAGGAGTTGCTCAGAGACTGCAGTTGGTGATCTTGCTTTCCAGGTATACCTTTTGTGTTACATTTAGATAACTTGAGAGAAAACACAGCCTTGAAAAGCATGGTTTTCAGAATACTTATTGTTTAGATGACTGAGAAGTGGTAAGCAGGCTTTACCTTTATAAACCAGAACATCTTCCTTCTTGATTAGATTAAAATGGACACCACTTTAAAGGCTACAAGGGAAGGTTGTAAATATTACAAGCATGTTGGGCCTATTTGATCTTTTTCCATGTAAATGTGTTCATGAAATTATGTGCCCTGTAAACATCTGTGGATTGTCCAACCTCAGGGCTGAGAGACTAGCTCCTTCCGCCATCTTAAAAAATAGTTTGAGAGTTCTGCAGTGCTCCTTGGGAGCTCATTTAGACTCTTTGAAGGACTTCCTAATTGCCTTGCCTAAATTGTTCCTCCTACATTGTTTCGGCCCTCTTTTATTTTATTTTTTTCTTTCTGGCTGAGAAGAGAATGGCTCACAAACTCTATGTAGTACAGTACATTGATTGGAGCCTCCTGGGCATATCAAGCAGGGAGCTTCACCCTGTTTCTTCCCCAACAGTCTGCAATAAAACTGTTGCTGGGCTAGGTGTTGGGAGTGCAAAGAAGAGCTTAGAAAGCAGTGCAAATGATAGAAAGGTGAAGCAAATTGCAAGATTCTCTAGTCTAGGTCTTGCTTATTTGGAGCCTTTGTGCTCCTTAGATTTGATCAAATTGGATATACTGTCCTGGGGACCTGAAAGAAGGATGTTGGCATCAGAGCCAGTCTTTCCTCCAGTGCCAAGTGACTACGTATAATTTAAATGGGAATTTTATTGCATTTTTTTCTCTGCAGCTGGTGGGTAGTTTTTGGGTAGAGATTAAAGAATGGGCTTTATTTCAAGGCCTAGGGTACTTTTTTCCCTCCATTCTTTCAATTTCAAACAGTTAGTGTTGATGCAGGCTGTGGGGCTATTCCAGACTGGGTCTGCCCTGCAGGAAGCAGAACAGATACCCCCTGCTACCCCTCACCCCATGTAAGCTGCCGGCCTGGCCTTGGACCAGGAGACCTGGGTGGGGCTGGTGGGAGCAGCTTACCTGCACAGGCATCCTGCACCTGGCTGCCTGCTCTCCTTGCAGATACCTGGAGCTGAGCTGGGTGAAGA
>PVKY010007756.1:0-14622 GCA_004027775.1 Bradypus variegatus
GTGTGCCATCAGCTCTCTGCAGGGGCCTGGCCTGGAGAACAAGCCACCTTGAGCTCTCACCTTGATTCCTACAAGAGCCTAAAAGTTCTCCATGCGTCCTTTCTTTCCTCCTCCAGGCCACTCTCCATCTTGCAACCAGAGCTTTCCAAAGCACAGGGTGATCGTGTCCCTCCCTGCTGAAAGCCCTTGGATGGCTTCTCCTGACTTTTAGGGAAAAGACCACAATCTTTGCCATCCCCCACACAGCCTGACCCAGGCCAGTCCTGTCTGCCCTTCAGCCTCATCTTGCCCCTCTCTCCCTGTGCACACACCAGCCACACCAGCCCCTTTTGCGGGTTATTCTGTGATGCCTGCGTTCACCTGCTCACTTTCCTCCCCAGCACCCCTTTCCCTGGCCATCTCTGCTCCAGCCCCCATTCCCCAGGAAGTTGTCCCTGATCCCCTAGCCTGGATGGTTCTCAAAGAAGTGTGCTCTAGCCTTTTGTTCATTTGTGTGAATCCCAGCTGATAGCCAGATAGCAACCCTAGAGGACAGAGACCTGGTCTAGTTTTGCTCCCCACTAACCCCTGCTCCTGAGGCAGTGCCAGCCTCAGGTTGGCACTCAGTAAATGCTGGTTGAATGGAGGGTGTTATTCACACTGCACCTGACTCGAGGCCTGAGTTCCAGGGGAGCAGACACAAACAGGCACTGCTCCCTGCTGCTCTCCAGCTTCTGGCCTCTCCTCACAGCCAAGCTCAGGGTCACAGCAGAGTCGGGCGGCGGCAGGCAGGGGGGTGGCAGCACCAGCTCCCTCTGGTCCGTGTGGAGCAGCTGCCTCTGGGCACAGTCACTCCAGCGAGCCCAGCAGTGCCCTGAGAACAGGAGATGGGCAGACAGTTTATGCACTCAGGGCCCAGGGCCCCTGAACTTGACACACCTGGCTACCTTCTTGTTGGGGATTTTTAGAAGAAATGAGCCATGGATAAGAAAACAGGCTCCTAATAGAGATTTCAGTTTTTTAAAAACATTCCTTCCACTTGCAGGTTTCAGGGACGCTTCTGCTGAAGGATGCTTCTGGGAAAGTGACCCACACCGCGACCAGACTCAGAGTAAACCTGCAGGATCTGCCAGGGTCATTTTGCACCAGTGACTTGCATCTGGTGAAGGGAACAAACAGGTGAGGGTGTCAGGAGGATAAAAGGCCCCAGAGAAATGTCCAGATGAGCTGCTCCTCCCCGCTGGCTTCTCACCCCGTGTGGATGTGACTGTCCACGGCTGTATCTCCTTTAGGGGTGCTTTGGGGACCTGGGAGGCTGTACCTCCATCTCAGAGGCTGCTCTGTAATCTCCTGTTGTGTGTGTTAGCAGCTCTGTAAGTTTCTGTTTCTGTTTATTTGATATTTTATCCATCGATCACCCCTCCCACACACACACACATCCTGACAACAGGCCACGGGATATGCCCTAGGGTCAGGATCTTCAGTTCAATGGCCTAAGCTCTATCCTTGTGTCCTCTATTAATCCCCATAGCAAGATGGGCTATTCAGAAGGATGGCCTGACCATTTGGCAATCAATATCAAAAGCCCTAAAATTTTGCCTGACTAGAAATTTATTTATGAAGATGACCACAGATGTGCCTAAGAGCTGAACCATAAGAATGTTCACTGAAGTTTTGTTTAAAACAGCAAAAAATTGGAAACAACCAAATGTTCAAAAGCAGGGCACTGGTAAATGAATGGCAGTATGTCAACTTGACAGTCTACTATGCAGCTATTATCAAAATCAAGCTGGAAGAGACCATACCACAATATTAAAATATGCAGGATGTAGTCTTAAATGAAAAAGAAAGATAAAATAAATATGTACAGTAGGAATGAAATTAATTTTATTTTTAACAGTGTGTATCAGTGTGTGTGTGTGTGTGAAAGGACATATCCCTATAAAAAGGAGGACACTCCTTTCTAAAAAATGAGTGTCCGTGCTACCATCTTGTTTTGTCAGAAAATGCCTCACCTACTTCCCCATGACAACCAAGGCAGTGGGGATGAAAGGTGGGGTCCACCCAGAGGGGAGGAGTATTATATTACTGATATTATTTAGAATTGCTGGTTGTGATAGTTTGGAGGCTTTATGGACCCCAGAAAACATCATGTTATTAAAGCTAATCCATTCCTGTAGGTGTAGACCTATTGTGGGTGGGATCTTTTGATTAGGTTATTTCAGTTGAGACTGCCCCAGGTAGGTCTTAACTGAAATCCTTTATAAGAGGATGAAATTCAGAAAAACAGGAGGAAAAGCTACCAAAGCTGAGAGAGAAAACACAGACGCTGAGAAAGAAAGCCATAGACAGAGCAGCAAGAAGCTGAAAGCAACAAAACCCAGGAGAGAAGGGAGAGACCAGTAGACCCACTGTGTGTCTTGTCGTGTGGCAGAAGAGCTCAAGATTGCCAGTTGCCCATCTTTGGGGAGAAAGCATCGCCTGTTGATGCCTTTATTTGGACATTTTCATGGCCTCAGAACTGTAAGCTCAATGGCTAAGCTCTATGCTCGTGTAACTTAATGAACCCCATTGTAAAAGCCAACCCAGTTCTGGTATATTGCATTTCAGCAGCTTTAGCAAACTGAACCCTGGTGCATGGTGATATTAAAAAAGCAGACCAACTTTTAGCTGGTTTTATTGCTTTTAAATATTCTACAAACAATGCATCTCTCTGTTGCCTGCATTTGGGGCCAAACATTCCCACAACCAACAGATCCTTCCCACGGCCCCCGGCTTTGCCATTGCTTCACCCACCTCCTATTTCAGTGAATTTGTACTCTCTGACACATACAAGTTATACAGAATGTCAGGCATAAGCAATACCGCTGTGAAGATTAAGAAAAAGAATAGCAAAAGAGGGTCGCTATTCAGCACTTAGTGAGATAGGACAGTTCAAGAACTGTGCCGTCACCCACCGCATGACCACTGGAAGCTTAAATTCGTGTCATTGTCCGGCCAGCCCAGAGTCACTGTCGTGAAAGGATCCACATATCGACCAGGTTCAATGTACACCTCCAAGTCCCCTTCATCCACCTGCAGAAAAAGACAGCTAGTAAGGCACCCCCACCCCATTAGCTCATTCTTGCTATAGGGTGCTGTTGGCACCCCACCTTCACCCCAGAGCTCCTGTGCTGAGTGTAGTGACAGTGTAAGGCATGGAATGGAAAGAGACCCTGTCTGACCCCCTGGCCTCCCCTCGTGGGTTGCTCAGAATTTCTGGCTGAGGAAGTTTAGCCTGAGCATGGAATCAGTACTGTGGGTCCATCCTGCTTTCGGGTGAACCAGCAGAGCCTGCTCGGTCCTGCACAGGCCCGGGGTCTGTGCCCAGAGATACGGGAACCAAGAGACCTGGCCTCTGCCCTAAAGTTTAGCAGGAAAGAAAGAGAAGGAAATGGACAATTAAAACACAAAATGATAACTGCTACAGTAACGGGAACCTCAGCAGGTTATGGTAGTATAGAGGGCAACGGTAGGTAAGAATGGAGACCTCGGGGTCAGCCAAATCCCATTAGCTCTGTGACCTTGGGTCAGTTTTTCAGCCTCTCTGAGCTCCCTTTCCTCCAAGGGTTTGATGGCATAAAATCCTGGGGTTGCTACAGATTAAATGAGAGAAATTTGGTAACCTGCTTAGTACCACGTCCAGCACAGAAAAGGCTATTAGCTGTTATAATTATAAACCAGAGAGTGAGAGTCAGGGGAAGCTTCCCCAGAGGAAGGGGAACCAGAAGAATCTGGAAGGAGGAGGGGTAAGGGTTAGCTGGGCAGAAACAGAGAGGATGTGGGTTCTAGGAGGTTGGGTCAGTGGGGGACAAGCTATGTTCCCGGAGGAAATTCTGGTGGGACCTGTTCCTCAGCTCAGGCTGTGGGTTCTGCCCCAGCCAAGAGGGCTTGGCCTAGAATAACACAAGGCTACCCTGCAACTCAAGCCCCAGGGGCCTCCCATGGCCTGAGGATAAAATCCAACTCCCTGCCTTGGCACCTAAGGTCCGTGTCCTGGGGCCTCTGTCCACTTCCCAGGCCTCATCTCCTGTCACCCTCACCCTCTTCACCGTCCTCCAGCCAAGCTGGCCTAAGGGCATTTCCAGCCTCAGGGCCTTCTCGTCCTGTGCACCCAGAAAGCTCTTGGTCTTCTCTCCTGCACGGCTGACTGATGTTCAGGTCCCCACTTAAATGTCTCCTTTTGAAGGGCCTCGGCTGACCACTTTTGCTAGTCTACCCTGTGTTCACTGCTGTCACTGCAGCTTGTGGTTCTTGTGAGAACTGTTTGCACTCATCACGCTTCCTAATTATATGCTAATTTGTTTGTTAGTCTCATCCGCTCGTCTCACCCAGCCCCTAATGCCAAGCTCTGTAAGTTTTTGTTATTGAGTAAATGCATGAGTGAATGAATGTCAACAGAAAGGAGTTGAAGCCTTAGTCTTGTTATAAACTTACTAAAAAACTAAGGAATCTGGGCCTGTTTTTTAATATAAGCATTAAAAGTTATAAATTTCCCTCTGAGTCCTCCTTAAGCTGCATCCCACAGATCTGCATAGGTTGTATTTTCATCTGGGCTGAAATATTTTCTCATTCCCTTCTGATTTTTTTTCTTTGATCCATGGTTGTTTTTTAGAAGTGTGCCTTTTCATTTCTGAGACATCTAGATATCCTAGAAAGCTTAATATTGTTGATTTCTAACATGATTTTGTTATGGTTAGAGAATATGCTTTGCTTTATTTTAATCCTTTTGAGTCTCTTTTCAAACAAGAAACTTTGGTGATTCCTGGTTATCTGGCTATTGGCACTGACAAACCAAAACTCGAAACCTAAAACAGGACTTGGACATCTTTTTCTTGTGAAGTTAAGCCTTTAAAAAAGTACTCACCTTCTCATCCTCAGCATTTGTTTCGGTTGGTTCTCGGAGACGGGAAGGAGCTGTCAGCATAATAAGAATGAGTGTCAATCTCTGGTGGTTTTTATAAAGTTGCTGAAGGACAGAATCAGAGGGACATGCTGATGGGGACCTGGGACTTCAGTCCACCTTTGGAGATGTTCTAGGGGAGCCATGTCAACATTTGGGTCACAGGAAAATGAGGCAAGGTCAGGGACTATCATATCCAACACTGAATGTGCTATCCATAATATTGCTTTGTAAACTATCCATGTATCAGCAATGGTCACGTGTCAAGTTTAAAAATGGAAAAGGTACACTCAATACACTTAAAAGATATTAAAATGTTAATATGATTCATGTCTAATTACAGCATAGTGATTGAGATAGGAATTTAGGAGTATACTTTTTAGGTCTGGAGCAACCAGAGAAATTTTAATATCTGCAGAACAAAATAAGTATTCAGAGCCCGGTTTCAAAGTATTCTTCCTCAGATTGGGAGCCTTCGACTCCCAAAAAACAGGTTTTCATGCCCCCTTGCAGACATTCCTTGCCTGAGACAGTGATGCTTCCAATTTCCAAACTCAGGTTGGAGAAGGCATTCATCACCATCACGGTTACCAGAAAGGTGCCTGCAAGGCAAAGGTTGGAAAATTATTGGGTGTTAGTTAATACCTTGTCTTGCACTGAGACAATTGTCCTAGGTTGTGCTTCTCCAGTCCACTGAGGGCAGGATCTGAATCATTCATCATCTGGACATTTAATGAGCCCCTACTGTATGCCAGACAGGGTGCAAGGCACTGGGGACACAAGATGAATGAAACAAGGCCCTGTCCTTGGGGGCCTTTGAGTCCAGGAGACACACATGCAAACAAGTGGTAACAGGTGCTGGAGGTACCATGGTTGGAGTCGGCATGGGGGGCACTGTGGGCATGGAGGGAGGGGTCTCCTTTCAACTTCAGGGGAGAAAGAAATGGCTCGTGGGGGTTAGGGCTACAATTCAAAAGACTGATTAACTGGAGTTCAATCGTAAGAGGGAAAGACACAAGTGAGGGCTTAGAAGGGTGAATAAACCTGGTGCCTTTTGAGGTGGGCATGAGAACATAGCAAGAAAGCTGAGAGGTAGGCAGGAGTCAGATCCTGAAGGGCTTGGGGGCCATGTGAAGGAATTTGGGGTTTATCCTATAGGCAACAGGGAACATTTGAATGGTTTTAAGTCAGGGAGAGACATGATCAAATTTACATTTTGTTGTTTTCTTTGCAGAGTTTAATTCTAAAGAGGGCACCAGGGATGTGGTGTGGAGGATGGATTAGAGAGGAGGAAGACTAGGGAGTGGGGTTCAGCTAGGAGAATGTGGCACTTGCTTGGAAAGTAAGTGACCTGACCTGGAATGGTAGCGGTGGGGACAGGAAAGGGTGATGGGTGGGAGTGAAATTAAGAAGGGAGGGCATGACACGGTGGATATCTGTTATGGTTTTGTTTGTCTGGTGCTCCTTCTCCCAATTAAACATGTTCTTAAATTTAATCCATTCCTGTGGGTGCAAACCCTTGTAAATAGAACCTTCTAATGAGGTTACTTCAGATAAAGTGTGGCCCAGGATAAGTCTTTTTTTTTAAACTCAGTTTTAATGAGATATATTCACATACCCTTCAGTCATCCACAGGGTACAATAAATTGTTCACAGTATCATCATTTAGTTGTGTATTCATCACCACAATTGATTTTTGAACACTTCCTTTACCCACGATGAGTCTTAATCCTATTACTGAAGGCTTTATAGGGAATGTCAGAGAAAAAAGCCCCAGAGGGATGAGCCAGAAGCTGACAGTCAGTGGAACCCAGAAGAGAAGGGAGAGGCCAGGAGAGGCTGCCATGTGCACTGCCCTGTGACAGAGGAGCCAGGACCAACGAGCACCAGCAGCCAGTCTTCAGGACGACAGCAGCACCTTGATGATGCCTTGATTTGGACTTCTCCTAGCTTCAAAACCGTGAGCCAACCCATTGCATGTATTCGCTTTAGCAGCAAGGGAACTAAAGCACCATGCAGAGAGCATGCAGTCCTGGAAGAGTCTTCAAGCAAAGTTCCCGTCCTGACCCAAGGCGTCCCATTCGGCCCAGGTCAGGGGATGGACATATGATGAAGCAACAGATTCTCCCAGGAATACACTAAATTCTCTTTCCTCTTTGGTTAGCCTGATCTAGTGTCCATTGCTTACAACTAAATAACTGAAGAATCTGAAGGTAGCTGAGCTTTGAGGACCTGCCCAGGAATCCAGGCTGTGATTCGGGTTTCTGATTTGGGTAACTGTAAACCCTGATTGTGCTGTTTGCCAAGGCAGTAATTTTCAAGAAAGATCAGATTGCAGGAGATGGGGATGAAGATGATGGCCTAAGTTGGGACATAGTGATTTTGAGGATCCTGTGGGTCATCGCGGTAGAGATGCCAGGTTGGTGGGTCAGGAAAGAGTCCAGGCTAGAAATAGAGATATGGGATTCTATAGTGGGAATTAAGTCCATGGGACACAACAAGATCCCTCTGTGAGAGGGCATGAAGGAGAAACAAGAAGGGCCAAGCACAGAATGCCGAAGAACATTAGAGTTAGGGGTAGTGGAGGAAATGAAGTCAGCAGAGAAGACAACCTGTGTGAGAAGACCCAGCTGATAAAAGCCTTGATGTGACGCAGGGTAAAGGGGTATGCTGTGGATGACCAGCCCCACCGCCAACAGGTGAGCCTTGGAGCGGCAGCGTAGGGTGGCAGGAGAGGTGGTTCCTCGGAGTGAATAATTGTCTTATGGATGGGCATTGTTGATTTTTAAAATTCAGTTCACATCTTAACTAGGTTTTGGAACTCACTATTTAAGGAAACCCTACAGAGAACCTTTGTGAGAAGTAGAGAATCCTTTAATACAAATAAGCAGCCTTCTGTGAGTTGTGTCTTGCAGGCTGAGAGCGGGGGCTCTGTTGGTACTGATGTCCCTGACAACTCAGCTGGGTGGTCTGTAAGGGAGAAGACTTTTAAATCTCTGCCTTGCCTTGCAATTCAGATATTTCTGGTTAAATGTGGTTCTTCTATCAGTAACATAAGCTGCTATTATCTTCTGAGAAATTAGTCTGAATTCAATGCATATTGAACTCATCAGATGAAAGATATCACCAGTTGCTAGGGGCAACCACAGCGGTGAAATCATTGGCTTCCATTTTAGGTCATGAGCCATGATCTACATCGTGGTCACCATCTGTGAAGGGTACTGGAAGATTCTAAGGAAAGACCCATTCTCTAAAATTCCAGTCAGACTCAGAGGGCTGTGGGAGATGAGAAGAGGGAGAGTAAAGGATGACAGACTGCTGAACTGGCTCCTTCCCAGCCTCATATGGAGCAAGGATGCTGGTGAGAAAGCTGTCATCTCCCTCTATGAGCAAGAAGGCCCTGGAGGAGCGGGCTGTGAACGGACACTCCAGTTTGCACTTGGGTTACACCCATGTGCTTTTCCAGACTTCCCCCATCCTGCATCTTCTGCTTTCAGACCTTCCACCCCTGTGACTATTTGATCCTTGGCCCATGCCCCCAGCATAGTTCTCAGCACACAAGTAACTGTAGAAAGAATGAATGAATCATCACATTGCATATTGTTCAAGGTATTGTATTAGGTTGTTAATATTGTATTTCAATGGAGGCATCAATGTAGATGCATGTTAGATACGAGAGTGAGTGTAAGACAGAGATTTCTTAATTCCCCTAGAGAACCATTTCCATGAATCTTGTACTTCCTCAGGTATTTTAAGAATTTTAAAATAGGATCAAGAGAGTAGAAAAGGAAGAGAAGGATTTGTAATTAGATTTATTTGGAGAGAGCTGCTAATACATGTGTCTTCTTCTACCCTTCTCCCCACAGAGAAGGGATGGTGGGTACCACTTATTTTTTTCTCAAGTCTAAAGAGAGGCCTTCAGTTGGGACCCTTGGAGAGCTTGGTCTGTGTTCTCTGAGGTTGAGGGACCCCATGGGCAGGTTCCTCACTCATTTCCTTGAAGGAAGAGTCTACGATAGGAGAGAGAGACATGCATTTATGCACTGGGGGAAAAACTACAGTTCACTGGCAGCAGGCCAAGGAAGGGTAAGTTTTCTATGGACCAGATGTGGGTTTTGGAGTGAGGAGGTACTGAAAAGAGTAAGGAGAATGAGGGACTCCAGCAGAGGGAGTGTGGAGGCACCCAGAGAAGCAGCTGGGGAGCGAGGCATCACCCACTTCTCAGGAGCAAGGCACCTTGAGAGCATCTCCTGGGCCCAGAGGGCAAAGCCAGCCAGGATTGGGCCACACCAATCCTGTGAGTGAGAATGTTCCTGTCCCACTGCATTCCCTTTCCTCCCTCCCCTCCCCCTTTGACCCTGGAGGAGGACAAATCCGTTGGTCTTTGGGAAAGGAGACTGTTGACTAAGAGTGAGAAGAAAGTCATCGGGCATGCAGAGATTTTATCAAACTGCCTCCACTTAGTAACTTTTATAGGCATAGTGGGACAAAGACAATTTTGCCTTTGGATTACATCCTACATATTGTGCTTATTAAATTTTTCAGTTTCAGCGACCTCTGGATTCCTCCTGTTCTATGCTGTACCCTTAGTGCCTGGCAAAGTTCCAGTGTTTTTCTCCTCAAATTTACTGTCCCCCTCCCATATAGCCAATCTCTTGTTGAGGGTGCAGTGCCCCACCTGCAGCTTCACCTCCCTCTTACACACCTCTGAGGTCCAGGGGGCACTGTGGCCTCTGCCACCCTCGCCACATTCCTGCCCACAGGCCTCACCACATCACCTCCAGGACTCGCTGTTGCCTCCAGATTAAAAGCAAATGTCTGCTCTGGCCTCCTCCCCTGGCTGGTGCCAGCCAGTCTGCCCCCCAGCCAATCTGCCAGCTCTGTTTCTACTCCAGCCAGCTTCAGGAAGCTTCTTCCTCTCCACTCCTCTCTCCGCTAGGCATACATTGCCATCTCCCGGAGCAAATGATGGAAGAAATCTGAATCTGCTTTTCTCTTCCAGTGGTGCTCAACCAGGGCCATTTGTCGATACCTGGAGACATTTTTAGTTGTCAAGAATGGGGGTGGGGTGGGGATGTGCTGGTGGCATCTAGGGGGCCGAAGCCAGGGATGCTGCTAAACATCCACCACAAAGAATGACTGTAGTAGTGAGAAACCCTATGACTGTAATCTCCAAGAAAACAGATAATATCTGCCTCTTCCTTATTTTTGTGACCCAGGCTGCATGCTATATAACCCTGGTTATGTCCAGGACACACTTAAAAAACTGACTGCCACCGCCCTGGCACCAGGTCAGACAGGGATGGAAGCCCAGCCACCAACTCCAAGTACCTTCAGCAGGAACTGCCACGTGATGAATCCCAAATCGTGCCCCAAAACTCTCTTCCTTGTGGGTGAAGTTTGCCTCAAGACCTGTCACCTGAAAGGTCAGCTCCTCCGGGGTGCCGTGAGCCACGGACACGTTGATCAGTAGGTCCTGTCCGAGTTCCAGGTGGGCAGAAGCCCAGGAGGCCTGCAGCCCCAGCAGTGGCTCCACAAAGTGGACCGTGACATTGCAGGAGAGTGTGGAGGAGGGGGTGCTGGCCCGGGCCCAGATCTGCAGGTGGTGCACGCCGGGGCCCGCCAGCTGCTGGGTGGCTCCATCCAGGGTCAGGTTGTAGGGAAGTGGGCCCCTCTGGGTGGTGTACTCAGCCAGGGTTATGCTACCCGACAGCACAGTGTAAGTCACCCCCGTTCCTGGATGGGGAAGACACATTTAAGAATTTCAGCTTTTGAGAAAAATTTAAGAATGTTGATTATAGTGTGATCATTCTGACTCAAGCTCTGAAGTCAGATTCTGGATCTGGAGCAGGATGTAGATCTAGAGAGCAATAGAAATAAAGATGTAAGGCTAGACCCCCAAAATATAAAGAGTGGTTATTTCTGAGGGTTGCAGTAGTGGGCAGTTTTTCTTTTTGCGTCCTCTCTGCTCATCTGCATATTCTATATTATCTATACTACACATGTGTTATCTGTATACTTAAAATTTTGCAATAGACATGGTAAAACATTTTGTTGACAGGGACATCCTTGGGAGGGGAAAGGCTGAGGGGGGGGGGGCGTTCCTTAGGGGATGTGGGCCAGTGCAACTCTCAGTCGCCTCCTTCCTGCACTGCAAATCAGTTCCTGACGTCAGTGAATGTTGGGAAGGCTTGAAGGAGCCAAGATCCTCAAAAGGGCAGTGGAAACAGAGACCGTGCAGTGAGGGGGAGGGGGCCATGGGTCCATGACATAGGGGCGATGTCTTAGGGTATCGCCGGTTGAAGCCTGGTCCTTGGACCTCCGTCATAGGCATCACCTAGACCTTGTTGGAAATGCAGAATTTGGAGCACCACCCTGGACCTACTGATTCAGAATCTGCATTTTAACCAGATCTCCAGGTGGTGTGGGCACCAGGGCTGACTTTTATGCCAAGGAATTAGCCTCAAGACTGTTTTAAGTGGGAGCTGTTGAAGTCATTTCTTCTAACTCCATGGGTGACCCCTGACCCCTGCCCAATACTCAGCCTGTTCCTGTAAGGGTGGGAGCTCCCTGATAGTTGTCATGCCTGGATGCTAAATACTGTGGTTAACTTTTAAAATCTGATTTAAGCCAACAATCAGGATTCTTTCCAATAAAAACTAAGCTATCATATTGCTTGTTCGAGTGATGATGATGATGAGCGCAATGAAGTAAGTCCCATGGGAGCAGGAACCCTGACTTTCATATTTACTGCCACCTCCCCAGGACCTGGCAAAGAGTAGGCAATCAATTATATTTATAGAGCAAATAAATAAATAAGGAATTATTTAAAATTTCCTCAGGTGCTCCTATCAGCCATCTTTAACCAATGAGCTCACAAGAACAGACAAGATTCCCACAAGCCTCAGAATGATGCCCCATCATAGCTCCAATAAATCACGGCTGTGAGGGAGGCCCAGGTGGTGTGTGAGGTGACACTGAGCCACGGCCTCACCTGCATGGCTTGGAGCTGCACAGATTACACTAACAGGCCTCCTACCAGGTCTCTGATTGGGCCTGTGCTTTGAGGAAAGATGCTGCCCTGGGTGACCATGGGCCTTAGCAGAAATGTTCTCCATTGAGAGCAGTGGTGATATTTAATATATTTAACAACTGAAACTGTGGGGGCACCAACCAATCAGAATGGATGCCAGGAATTGCATCCCATGGCAACATCAAAATGGGTGCTGCCACCAATCAGAATGGATGCTCTGATGAATTAGAATGGACATGGTGACCAATCACAATGGAAGCTGTGACAAAACAGAATGGATGCCATGACCCATCAGAATGGATGTCATCTATTAGAAGGGACACTGTGACCCATCAGAATGGATGCTCTGGTGAATTGGAATGGAGATGGTGACCAATTAGAATGGATGCCGTGACCAATCAGAATGGATGTCATCCGTTAGTAGGGACACCGTGACCCATCAGAATGGATGCTCTGGTGAATTGGAATGGACATGGGGACCAATCAGAATGGATGCCGTGACCAATCAGAATGGATGTCATCTGTTAGTAGGGACACCATGACCCATCAGAATGGATGCTCTGGTGAATTGGAATGGGCATTGAGACCAATCAAAATAGATGCTGTGATCAATCAGAAAACACACTGTGACCAATCAGAATGGACACCAGCCATAACAGCTGATGGTCAGACCACGAAGGGCAGCTGAGTATCAGCCCTGAGTGGGGCAACGTAATTGTGCCAGACTGGTCATCCCTGGCTGTACCGGGCTGGACTGGCACCCAGCTGTATTATTCCCAGTCCCACCTCATCCTATTCAAATTCCTGCAACTGGGAGTAGCTTGGAAGTTTATTGGCACTTTTTGTGATGGGGTCATGAGCATGCAAAGAAGGGCCTTTGGAAGGCGGGGAGCTCTTACTAGCTTGTGACTTTGGGCAAATTCTTAACCCTTTCATGTCTCCATTTCTTCATCTGTAAAATGGAAATAAAATAGTACATATCTCACAGGATAGTTGTGAGGATAGAGTGAGTTAGTTCATGTAAAGCACTGAGAAGTGTGCCTGGTATACTCTTGTGCTAAATATATAAAGATATGATAGCTAACAAATTAACTCAATAAATGAGAGCTGTCATTTATTTAAGCCTGGGCATTAGATGGATAGATATGGAGATCAGTCAGGAAGGATTTTACAAGTGATCTCAAACGGACCATTTCTGCAGGCTTACCTCCATCGAGCTCGACCTGCATCCACAGGGGATCCCCAAAGACAACCTGGCACAGAGGGCCGGTCCCTGACTCAGACAGGCCAGAACACCCAGTCACACTGAGCCTCTCCATCTTGTCTCGTATTGTCACTTGCTTGTGAGCTGTCACATGCCACTCGCTGGTTGTGCACTCGGCAAATACGGTGAATTCCCCAGGAGATGTGAAGTGATGGATCACGTCACTGGACAAACTGACAGCATCAGAAGAATGAGCCATGTCAGGCACACAAAACACACACATTTACACTTGCGTGCATACGTGCGTGCACACGTGCACTCACATACCTCACACCTCCCTGTTCTGCATAGATAAAAAGACTAAGAAAAGGATGCTGGGTGACCAACCCATGCTCTTGGTGTTATCAAAGATTACATTGAGATGACCGGAAGGAGGTGAAGAGTAGTGGAAATAGCCCTGAGCAGGGAATTGAACATTTGGCTACAAATCCTTTTCTAACATTCACTCCCTCTCTGGCTCAAGCAACGCCCCCTCTCTGGGCCTTCTTGCTTCATATGTCAAATATTATGCCCTGGTCAATCTTTCTGAGTTTTATTTTCCTCTTTGTAAACATATCAGAGTTACAGGTGTGTGCTTTTTTCCTCACTTTCCTGAGGGAACTCATTAAAACTCTCTAAAATATAAGTAGTTAACCTTACATCTCATTGTTTAGGTTACAGGATATCAAAGGGGAAATGTGACGCAATTAGAAGAGGAATCAGCATCATCTAAAATTAGATAAAGGAACTTTGTATCCAATTTTGGGAAGAGGATTAGCATGTTTTCAGTTGTATGGAGGATTGTTTTAAGTTAGTTTGGTGGAAGCTTGCTTTTACTGCTTGATTTGGAAATTAAGTATTGTTAAAAGCAGTGTCTGTGTGCCAAGTTGATGAAGGGTAGACTAAGGTGGAAATGTATTATGTCAATTTAGCTTAGTAGGGACTACATTTCCCAGAATTCTCTTCCCTGGATAGTTTGGGGTTAGTGTAGGTCACAAGAGATATTTGCTTAAGTGGAACAGCAGCCATTTTCTTTCATACGCCAAACACTTCTGCAGGGGCATGAGGCCCCGTGGCAGCTCACACATGTTGCTTATAGCTGGCTCACCAGCTTGGCATGGGACAGCAGCTGGGCCCATAGCAACTTCAGCTCATGCCGGATCCTTTTTTGGTGTCTCCACCTTGGGCCAGGTGTGTTTAAGTCCTGCAGCTTCTCTGCAGGTCACCCCATCATCAAAGTTGGAGAACTGGAGGCATTGAGAGACTAATGAGCATGCCATTTAGACCTTGTGGGTCCCAGCCCAGCCTTGCATGTCCCAGCTTATCCTTGCTTCCCTCACTTCACTGTCACCTTCCCATCCCAACTGCCAAGCTGTGGGATTCGGGTGACAGCCCCAGAAGTGGAAACAACAGCCTCACAGAGAT
>PVKY010007757.1:0-14634 GCA_004027775.1 Bradypus variegatus
CATGCTTAAAAAGTCAAAGTAAATAGGACCTATTCCCAAAAGCTTAGTTGGGGCAAATTCCGCCCTGTGTGCGTTAAGAGGCCTGATGATTTCTCAGAAGTTAAAAATGGCATTTCAGGTGAATTCTGAGATGAGAATGCTTTTCCTAATAATAAAAAGAAGGCAAAAGAAAAAAAAAGCTCCCCCTGCAGCGTGTTTATCTTTTGTAAACCGAATAGGAACCACATGCAAACACAAAAAACATCACCTACGGCTTTTTCTAGAGCATTCATTTAGCCTCGTGTTGTGAGTGCCGATGTGTAGATATTTCAATTCAACAAATATTTATTGTGCACCCATGAGCCAAATCATTCTCTGAGTACGGAGGAGGAAGAGGTTTGAGGTAGACGTTGGAAGAGTGCGAAGCACCGGTGTCGGGTGGCAGTAACCTAACCAGGACAGATGCATGTGAATGCATGCTGCCTTCCAAGGTCTCCTTAGGGAGCCCTCTTCCTGCACCCAGCCCAGGCAGCTAATTCTGCTAAATGGGCTTGTTACCCACAAGGAGCCTGCTGTCCGGCTGTTGTTAATCCTGAGGGTCCCTCCCAGAGAGAAGATGCTGGAAGTGTTTGAACATCAGTAGCTTCCTCCTCTCCCCTCCTTAAACCCAGCGCAGGACTTAGCGGCACTCGCCAACCCCCCAGCCCCTCCCATCCCGGCGCAGGAGAGGCTCGGTCCTTTCACACCAAGGCTGGGTTTGCCCCCAGGGGTCCCTGGGAGTGCCAGGTGCACTTACTGCAGGTGAGCAGTTCTCCAACGTCTCCTGCTTAGGCTGGGTTCCCGAGGGACCCGCTTGGAGAAGGGGAACCTCTGTCAGCCTGGGTGGGGGGCACAGCCCCTGCCAAATCGGGCCGGAAGAGGACTCTGGGCCGGGCGCGGAAGCCCCTCCGACGGAGGGACAGCTGTGGCTGCAGCGTAATTTAACTAGTCCTGAGCGTAATTTAACTAGTCGTGCTGATGCATCCCGCATTACTCACACCCACGTTTAACAAATCCCAATCCATTCTCCAGCGCTTGCTGTGTGCAGAAAGATCTAAAAGACACACAGGGGAATTAGGGAGGCGAATCTGTGAATTTGGGTTTGTTTTGAATTGGGTTTCTTAGACCTTGCTCTGTGAAAAATATGAGATTTGGTTAAGCCAATTGTATAAATAGTCTCAGAAAAAAAGAAAGATTTTGTGCTGCACTGATAGTGTGTGTAATACACTTATCTTGTACAGCCTGAACTTGACTCTGTTAAAGTTTTAAATCTGTTGACTTGGTGGTGTTTTTAAATGTACTTTTGAAGAACACTGGTCAGTTATTTTACAAAGTGGCCCTCAGTTTCGGTTTGCTTGATATTTCCTAACAGTTAGATTCCATTTACACATTTTTGGTTGAAATACCACATAAATGATGTTTTGTATTTCTAGGGAAGCACATCCAAGGGCACAGTGCCCAGCTGCCCCTAAGTGTCAATGTTATTTTTGAGCACTTTTTAAATTGTTTTCTGATGTCACTGCTGTGTAGTTACTATTTCTAATTTTGAAATTAGGTAAGAAAGTCTTAGGGGGTTTATTAGATTATGTAAATATTCTGTTCCTCAACAAGCATTACCCCCTTCCTTGATTTACTATCCATTGGCAATTCTTGCTCAAATCAATTACTATGATGATTGAAAGGGAACGTTTTCTAACTTTGTTATTCTTTGGTATTTATTAATGGATATCCCACTTGAAGGAATAGCCCTCCCTGCCCCCCTCGATTATTCACTTATTTAATTATCTATGCAATTGTTTGAATGCATTTATACATTTATCATTGTTAGGGACTCGTGGGCTGTTGCTTTATTCAATGGGTTATAATCCATTACTTGTCACTTATGATGATCAGATTGTCCCAGATTTGGCCAGTGGGAGCTCTTTAGAGCTGGCTCCTCTGTCCTTTGACAGGTCCCATCATTTCTGTGAGCACTTCCTTAATTTGTGGCATTCCAAGATGTTTACGGCTGAGCTCGTGCCTTCCTGCCTCAGCTCCAGAAACAGCCATTTCTCCAAGGGGCCTGGTTAGTGGGGAAAGCCAAAGATACGAAAACACCAGACAAGCAGGGAAACTGCTCTGCATCAAAGAGGCAGCCAGAACCAATGCATGATCCCACATGGGATCCTGGACCAGGAAACAAAAAGAGTGCTATAAATGACTTTTATTGGAACAGTTGGTGAAATTAGAATATGGAATATATGTTAAAGTATTTCATCATTGACCTTTGCTGAAAGTATACCTATAGTAGGATTACATAAGAGAATACCCTCTCCTTTGGAAACATACCAAAGTTTTAAGGGGTTCAGAGGTCTGCTCTGTGTAATTCATCTTCAAAAGATTCAAATAGTAACAATAATAGTATTTATAGAGAGTGCACATGGTGCACGTAAGGCAAAATATGACACATTGGTGAACCTACTTAAAGGAGCTACCCTAGTTTTCTATTAAATGTTCTTACAACTTTTCTGTTAAATTCAAAATAATTTCAGAATACGAGTTAGAAGAGACACACTGAAATAACAGCCTTTGCTCAGGTCCTCCGCTGTCCCAGCTGCAGTGGGAGGCGCTGGGCAGGCTCCTGCTCCGTCACCCACGGCCTTGGGGCGTCACCCTCCCCACCGAAAGGCAGGGGCAGGGGGCAGGGGGCTGGCCAGACCCAGACCAGTCTGTCTGGAAGCCCGGTGGACCCTCTGTCCATGCCCCTCTCCTCCTTGGAACTCCTCTCTCAGAGATCCTCATGGCTTCTGGGGTGGGAAAACAGTAAGAGAATGGAATTGTTTAAAGCCCTTCATGTATAAGCAATTAATTAAAATTGATCACAAAAAAAGTCAAAACCAAAGAGGGTGCTGTTTCCTGATGTCCCCTCAAGCCTCTCGTGCAGCGTGTCTAACCCCTAAGCAGCTGCGTGGTGGGAAGGAGTGAGGGGCTTCCAGAGGGGGCTCCTTGGACGGACTCACCTGAGTGGTGGGTGAGATCCGCGTTGGTCGTCAAAAGGGAGGCCCAGCAAGGAAGAGCTGCTGCGGCTTCATTTCCCCTACCCTCCCTCCTGCCTCCCCTCCCACCCCCGCCTTCCTCTTTTCCTCCCTCCCTCCCTCCCTCCCCCCTCATTCTCTCTCTTTCTTCTTTCTCTGCCCCCTCCTCTCTTCCTTCTCTTTATTAAATGGGCAGCCATGTGGTCCAGTTTAAAGATGTTTTGACATCTGATCTTGGCTGGAAGTCCGGCTCGTTCCTCTTCAGCGACGGGCCTCACCTGATAATTTCATTTGTGGCGCCTGCTTCCTCATTAGTGAGGTAGGAGCAGCAACGACGGCCCTGGTAGAGGCAACTGGGGGTCGTGACGCCAGGGTGCACCTGAAGCCCCCCCGGGGCTCTGGAACCCGCACATCTCCCCGGTGACCCCCTGGTGCAGCCTGGGGGACGGGTGAGCGGCCCCCACCCAGGGCCACCACCACTGGACCGAGCCTTCCCACCGGGCAGAGGCAGAGTGGACCTTTCAGCAACACAAACTTTTCCAGGAAATGTGCTTACATTTGCAAAACGTGTCAAACAGCATAAAATTATCTAAACAAGCATGACTCGAAAGCTTCCTTCTGACTTAAGCAAATGGATCTCAGTTTGCAGTTTGCAAATTCCTCCCTGGAGTTATATTTTGGCGCCATTTTGCACACCCTTGCTCTTAGAATAGTTTTCAAAGACTGAAAGCCCCTGAAGCAAAAATTCTCCACACAACGGCCACTTCCTTTGCTCACCCTGTGCCTGGCTCCCAAGACAGAAAGAAGGTGAGCATTTTAGCAGCTTCACTCCCTCCAACGGCATTCACATCTCCTCTTAGGGGATGCCAGAGGCTCCTGGGCTCTCTCAGGGGCCCGGGAGGCCTGGGGCAGGGGGAGGCCGCAGGCTCATCCGGGCTGCAGGAACGTGGCCTGGCAGTGAAGGACTTGAGCCAGCTCTGCGGCTCCTTCAGGTGCTAACCTCCCCTCCCTCCACCACCCCGAAGGTGCCCAAGGCTTGCCTGGGACTGGAGGGCAGGAACTTTGTCCATTATTTTAAATGCAAATGTCCAGCTGCTTCTGGAAAAGATCCTGGTAAACCCCGGGCCAGGGGGCCACACTTGCAGCTGCCATGGGGAGCATGGCTAGTCTCGCTCACCGTCCGCGACGTCGCTGTGCTGGGGCTGCTCTCCCCCGTGCTTCTCAGCTCTCCCTCCTTAGTCACGAACACCCTGAGGGCAGGATGGGCCCCGGGCCACTGGTGAGTGCCCGCAGGGTGGGGGCGAGGCCGGCGAGGGTGGGGGCAGCCCCGCAGGTCAGCTGTGCTGCTGACGGCAGAACCGGGCCACGTGCAGCTGCGAGCTCGTCCACCTGGCTAGAGGGGGCAGGGGTCACAGACCTGTCCCCAAGGCCTGCTCGGTCTGCTTGAGGAAGAATGGTAAAAAGGCAGGTGTGGGGTGAACAAGGGAGGAGAAACCTCCTCCCATTAGAGCATCACTGGCTCCACAAAGGCAATGGGGTGCGTGTCCTTCTATTGTATTTCCAGCGCCTCAAAAGTGCCTAGCAGGTAGGAGACGTCTGTTAAATATACCTGGAAGGAAGGCAGAGTGGGAGGGAGGGAGGAAACGAGAAAGGAAGAAAAGGTGGAAAAAAGAAAGAAGGAAAAGAATGGAGGGAATGGAAAGGGAGAGAGGAAACGAAGGAAAAAAGGAGAGAAGGAGGGAGGGGGGATGGGAGGTGGGCTCTCTTTATCCTTTTTTACCCCTCCTTTGTCCCCAGGCTACCCTGATTCCACATTTGGACTTCCCACTGGGGCAACCTATCCAAATACCTAAGCGGATGAAGGGCATTTCAACTTTTCTTTGGGCGCTGTGGCCATCGGTGTGCGTTTAATTTAATGATTGCAGCCTCCCATTGGTGAACTTGACTCCCTTTGGGAGACACCGGCCAAGGCTTTCAGCTGGTGCCTGAGATTTCTGAGCACTGCCCCGAAGTAACCGCGTTTAAAACCCAGGTGATCGCGGCTGTTGAAATGCTGATCTCCCTCACTCCTGGGAGAGGTGTGTGGTGAGTCTGGGCTGGTGGGTCTAATCTGCCAGGATGGGGTCCCGCAGGAGCCGGGCTCACAGCTCTGGAGGGGACGGCACCCAGGGCTCCGACAGCCAGGGGTTACACTCCTGTATAGCCAGTGAGTCCATTTTAATTTTGGTTTAAGTTTTTTTAGAAGTCTACATGTAAATAAATCTGCTTAAAAATAAAAATGCAGTAAACAATAAATAAAATTATGAGGATAAAAATATGGTCTAATTAAAATTGATACCCAGCCACCGGCTGTGTGGCCGGGTGCTTCCTTCACTCCCAGGTCTCAGGGTCCTCAGTGCAATAATCTGGGAAATATGTCCTGGCCCCCAGGGTCACCCCAAGGCCCCCACTTTCTAAAGCAAGCAGAAGGGCTCACATGGGCCACGGCAGGGAGCTGGTCTGGAATCACTGGCAGTGAATCTCCTAGAAGTACCGATTTAGGAAAGGGCGGTGCTCTATTTTAGGGTAAGTGGCAGGACTTCTTCTAAGGCTTGGTGAAGACGCCTCCTGCTTCCTCTTCTTCCAGACGGATGTAGACGAAGGAGAAAGGACACATGGTGACCGCTGAGGGCCCACAGTGGCAGAAGAAGCTCCAGATGGTGCCATTGTTGAGGGGCTCCCATGTGCCTTCCTTGTTGAGGGCAGCCCACCATTACGCCCCTGCCCCAACATCCAGAACAGAGACTCACCTGGGCTTCATCCCTGCTCTGCACCCAGCCACCCCACCCAGCTGTTTGCTGAAGGCAAAACATCATTAAATGCACAGACAGGAGGCCTTGACAAGAAATTTTAATGCACAGACAAGTGTCATTGACAAAGAAGTTTTACCATAGATTTAGCATCATGAACCGGCTGAATTTCTCCTCTGTTCCAGATCGTCCATATTTCTGTCTCCCTGCCATGCGGACGCAATGTGTCTTTACACTTCCTGCAGAGGCATGCCCCATGGTTTTACTCAGTCCCTGCACATTGTCTGTGTAAACAAAAGCCAGCATTACCTGGGTTTCTCCACTTTGCTTTCCGACAGCAGTTGATTGCGGGAACCCAGAGACAAATGGCTCTCGGGGCTTGGCGTGACATTGTGCTCTGTCACAGCCGTTGTTCCTTTCTGCTTTGCTTCTCACTCCGGCTCCCTCCTAACCTTGATAAGGCTGAGCCTGGCTCCGGAGCGGCTTCGGCCTTCCGTTTTGGACTGCCCACTGGGGGACAATGAATTTTCTCTCTGGGAGGCCAAGAATTTGCGGGAACACTGCCGAAATCCAAGGCAGAGAGAAAAGGCTGAAATTTCATCCAAACTCAAGAGTCTTTTCTCTAACAGGCTGAAACGCAGCAGGCACTTTATTAGGAGCTGGAGAAGTGCTGAGCAGGGAGCCAAGAATGCGGACTGGAGGTGGACTGAGGCTGCAACAGCGGGATGCCCTCGGGCACACCACATCAGCGCTTCCTGACAAATCTGGACAAGAGATTCACCCTAACTAATGGGGAAGCCCTGCAGTCCTTTAGCAAACATCGAGGGAACATTTCCCATGTGGCAGGGCCAGACAAGCCCAAGGGGCCCTCTGCTTCTGCTAGCTCACCGACAAGGGGCAATTTCAGCAGATGCAATAAGTTGGCAAGGATGGGGGGCATTAGAGCCAAGCTGGCAGAGCTTGCGAGTAGAGGCTGCCTCTTCCCATCTGGGCCCCTCCCAACCGCCCACCCCTACCCCCAGCACAGTCGGCCACGGCAGGGCAAACATCCTGAGTGAATGGCTTACAGGGCATGGAAGCAGCTAGGAGAGTGGATGCTGGCATCTGATAAGGGCTGTTGGAAGCAACTTGGGTTAGGTCAACGAGGAAACAACTACATGGTGATAAGCTGTCAGCTTTTCAGAGAAATTCCCAGTTCTATGTGGAAATCCTTGTGGCCAGTGAAATTCAGGACATGTTGCTGAGTGATCTTGATGGCACCTGAGTTGAAACTTCTGAGAAAAACTGGAAGCAATCATTCCCTTAGGGACTCTTTCCCCAGTTCCCTGAGGGACTTTGCTGGTTTTCTGGGCAGCGAAATCTCACAAATTCCACCTTCTGGCCTCTCTTGCACAGCCCACTTCTCAAGTGCAATGACGGCATTTCAGGATCTGTTGTTCCTTCTCTAGAAATGACCTTGAGGAGCTAATTACAACAGCACTTAGCACCCAGCTTCTTTCTTCTTGTCGTACATGGGGATTCTTTAATGCATTGTTACATTAAACATCTGAGTACCCCCGACGGGTGTTGTCGGCGTCACTTAGGATTTTCCCAGGACCATTAACGCCCACGTAGTCCAAACTCAACACCGCACAAATCTGACTCCTATTAGAAATGTTGTGCGCCATCTCCATGGAAACGTTCTTCCCCACCCTACCCCCACTGGCACTCCCCTGTTTTAGGCTTAATTCTGTAAAAACATACAATTCAGCTGGCAGGAGCTTTCACTGTTAAATATAGAGATTGGATTAAATTGGTGTTGAAGCCGTGTTTGAATCTTAGTGCAGGCAATGAATAAAATCTGAAAATGTTGTGGAATGTGCTAGAAAACTGATATGGGGGATTAGAACTGCATCATACACTTTCTTCAACGTCAAATAATGCTCAATTTGGTATTAATTCTTTTGGTGTTTCATTAACATGTGCATTAAGACATCTTTAAGGGGAAAAATAGATTATTATTATTTTTTAAGCTAAGACTCTGAGTTCTGCTTGCCTAGCTCATTTTCTATTTCAGTCTGCGGCAGATTCCAAAAATGAGTCCACGGCTTTTCCCCTTCCCTTTGCCCCTGAGGTCCAGTTGGCCATCGGACATGCTTTATACAAATGCTAGCCTGGGTCTCAGGGGCCCTGCCTGCTTCAAGTCTCACTATTGGAAACCTGTGACAGTCACGATGCGAGCAAGTTCCCGCTAACCTGCTGCTTAAGTGGTGCACTTAACCCAGTCACTCCAGCCAGAGGCTACTTGAGTTGGGCCATCAACTGTCTGCTGACCATGTACAGGTGCATGTGCCAATCAAGACCAGGAGAACTGCCCAGCTGAGCCTAACCCAAATCACCAAGCTGCAGAGTCAGGGGCAGAAGCTAACTGCTGCACAGCCCAACTCTAAGGCATTCGATGGTCTCCGCAGTAGGGAAGTGAAAATAAGCAGCCGTTATTCGAGCTCTCTCATGGAGAATATTGCATGATTTCTTGACGAACAGGGAGAATTTCTGTTCGTGGAACCCTGTAAATATAAGATCCTATGACCTTCTCCCGGCCCGCTTCCATCCTCTCTCAGCTGTGGGAGCTTCACTGTGCACCTGTGGACACATGGTTCCTCCAAACCCAGCCCCGCTGAGGCATAGTCTCAGGGACTCCACACTGCTGCCCCGTTCTTGAGTGGATTGAGTGGAAATGGGCCACAGATGGGGTTTAGGAGCGCACCTGACAGTCACCTGGATCTTTTATACAGGCCATTAGTCTGCTGCCTTGACTCTCCAAACAGAGCTCAGTTGGCCATGAAATGGCAAGGGCAGTCAAAATGTGGTACACAGCCGTGGAGCCCAGTAGGAACCTGTGCCTGCTGAGTAGGTGAGGGAATCCCTGGCTATGGCACCCGTGGAGAGTGAGCAAAAGGAAATCCAGCCCAGGATGTGAAGGCCTAATTCTACCTCCTGAGATATTGGCCCATTCCATGCCTGAGCCTCAAATTTAGGGCCTGTAAAATGGGATAACAATCCCTGTCAGGCCTCGCACACGGGATCGTCATGAGCCCCTCATAAATGTCCCTTGGTACCCAACACATGAAAGGGATCTTTTAAATAATGACAATGGTGATTGTTCTTCAGATGATTTTAACTGCATCCGGGACTAGAATGTGCAAAGAGACTGTCCGCATTGCCACGGCGTTGTTTTCCCTCCACACGCTTGAATCGCACGCAGCTCTTCCTCGCCTCTACTCCACATCATATTTTGTCTCTTTCCCATGGAAATGAGCCACTTCATGGGCACAGTGCCCAGGTCTGCTCCTGGGCACTTGTTCATCTGAGCCACACTCGGAGACACAGAGGATTTGGCTCATGTGTTAACAATTTCTACTGTTTTTGAATGCTGGAGGCATCAGGAATTTCACATTTGTAAACTCATCCAATCACTCCAACAATCCTTGAAGGTGAACAGCATTATCTCATTTTAAAGATTAAGACACTGGGGTTAAGAAATGTCATAGCACCACCCCTGGTCAAAAGGCAGTTAAAGGAGAGACAAGAGTTGAAACTGACTATTTCTGACACCAGAGCCCCTGGATGTTTGTTTTCTAGTCCAGTGTTGCACCTTTCCCCAAAAGCTTCTTCCATGGACATTCACTCCCAAGTATCCAAACCACTCCAACCAAGAAAGAACATTCCCTGTTTGCATGTTTGCTGGGGACCAGCCATTTGGGGTGTAAACATGGCATTTGGGGTCCAAATAGTCGCCTCAATCTGATGTGGTAAAGTGTGTTCAGGAGAACCCAAAATGCGTTGTCAGACTGAGTGTGCCGGGCTACGGTTCAGGAGCAGCCATGGACCATCTGCCGTGGGGGAGCCTGTGCCAGCTAATGAACCGAACCCCCGTCTTAACACCATGGCAGCACATTCCTCCAAATAACTCTATAGCGTCATCTGTATGTTGGACATTTCTACATTGGCCAAAAAAATGTTGAGACATTTTTCTTGCCAACGTCCAGACTCACCGAAGCATGTTTAATTCACATGGGCAACTCCCACATTTCAGTTATTTTTATAAGGCTAAGATATTATTACTAAGCAGCAGAAGAGACAGCACTAATTATCACTCGGTTGAGCTGCCTGCCTTAGTCATTAAAGCAGAAGGAACATCCTGCTAATTCTATGTTTAATTCCGAGAACCCTCCCAGTGCACCTGCTCTCCTTCAGGAAGGCAGATCCTGGGAAGGGGTGGGCACAACCTCCCGTCTCACCTCAGTGGCAATGAATCTGCTACGCGTTTGCAAACTGTGGACTACGAGCATCTCCAGACCAACACCAGCTTCTGCATCCTTGTACCTGTCTGTGTCCTAGGAAGTGGCCCAGGCCCCACCATCTAGAGGTAGGGAACCCGAGACAGGGTGAGGCTCTCCTGATGTGAGAATTCAATGTGTTCAGAACTTCACATGAGTAATGACTATGGGCAGGAGAATCCACTTAGAGCCGAAGGAGTGTGCAAAAGGATGGATAATGATAGCCTCTATTGGTGGAAGGGTGAGAATTAAATAAGTTAATGCAAGCCAGGAACTCAGAGCAGTGTCACTTCATGAGGCCTTGTGAAACTCAGATATTACTATTATTACTAATTATGTGTCAGTCTCGAAAGACAGCCATCCTTAGCCCCTGCGTTACCTGCTGCCCTTGCTTCGGGTCACATCAAGAGGTGGAATCCGAACTTCCATCCCTGAGTGGAGGCCACCCGGCCGAGCCCAGGCGGCCTAGAGAATGGCGAGAGTCAGCAAACAGTGCTGGTTTAAACCACCTAGTACAGGCGCAGTTGGGTGGTTTAGAACATGGGGCTCTGAAGTCCCCCAGACCTGGACCCAGTGTCCCCTGGGCCACTCAGCAGCTGCGGGACCCCCACCTCCCTCAGCTGGGAGAAAACCCTGACACATGGTATGTGCCCCTCATTGGTAGCCCTGCTGGCTGTGATCCAAGGGTGGGTGGGCTCTGGTCTTGGGGGATCTACCTGCTCACAGGCAAGGGTGGGATGTCCCACCTCCCCGGGACGCTGTCCTGACAAGCAGCTGAGCAGTGGCGTGGGAAGAGCTGGGGCACTCAGCCCCAGGGACCTCGTGCCAAACAACCACAGCATTGATCGACGACCAGAAGACAGTGACCCTGTGCGTCAGGGATCTGGAAGCAGCCATCCCTGCTTGGAGCGCCCACGTCCTGTGCTAGCTGTGACTATAGAAGCTCAGAGACCCCCAAGATGAGCAAAGCTGCATCGCCTAGCTAATCTCTCCCCACACCATCTCCCAGCCCTGCTCCAGGGAAAAGCCACCATTTGTCATCCTTCAAGCCTCATCCTGGGAGTCTGACTTCACCTTCCAGAAGTGGACAGCAGGGTGAGGCCAGTACCCCCTTTTGAGGGTCCGCTGCTGTTCAGGGAGGGTCCTTGGGAGTCTGTGACTTCTATACTCATTCTGGAGAAGGCGTGAGGGAGCCAGGTGAGAGAGGGACTGTAGTGGGGCCGCAAGGGAGCACAGAGGAGGGTCGGGCTGGAGAAGTGCAGGTTTGTCAGAAGCCCTGGTCTGACCCGGCAGGCAGGTGGTGGTTCTCACTCAGGGCCACTGTGACTTGAGTGAAGCTCACCCATGCGCACACCTGAGCCCCTCGCTGCTCACCCTGCTGAACTGGGGTGCCCCATGACTGGCAGATGGGATAGCCTGGGACAGGGCAGGGCAGGAGACAGATGCAAACCCAGCTGTGTGTTCCCTTAGTGGTGGGTCAAGCGAGTGGAGAACCTAAAGGAGCCCCAGGGAAACGACAGGTGTTAGCACTGCAATGAACACCTCGTAAGAGACAGCTGGGGAAGAAGCACACCTGGGCCATCTATCCAGCTCTCAGCCCTCTCCCGAGACGCCTGCCATCTTTCCTTTCCTGTGCCTGTTCCCTGCCTCAAGGATAGGTGACTCCATTCTCTTCTGAGGTTTTGCTCACTGAGCAGCTCTGGTCACCCACATGTTCTTCTCTGTTGATCTGGCCCCAGCTTTCCCTGGCTCCCACATTCCAGCACTGCTCCCAACCCCAGGGCAGCCCTCCTGGCTTCCCAGATGCCTGGCTGCTGCATCCTCCCTGAGTTCTCCCCTCCCCATGCTTCATTACCCTAGTCCAGGGCTCTGGACCCACCTGTCCCCAAACCATAGCAGTGACCCTCTGCCCAGCGGCAACCCCTACTTTCACAGAAAGTGAGAAGAGGTGATGAACTGTGCTTTCAACACCATTCTGGTTTAGATCCTTTCCCCCCAAAACATGTTCAAATCCTACCCCCACCCTGGGGTGTGAAGTCATTTGAGTAGAGTCTTTGAAAATTCTTTCAAGATGAGGCCAAAGTGAATCAGAGTGGGCCTTGTTCCAAGATGTCAGGAGGGCCTACAAGCAGAGGAAATTTGGACACAGGGGAGGAGAGAGGAGGAGACAGACGGCCTCATGACAGAAGCCGAGCTGGCATTACGGATGGCTGACAACCCCCACAAGAGCACTGCACCCTCAAAGGGACCATGGCCCAGACAACGCCGTGCTCTTGGCCTTCAAGCCTCCAGAAGCAGAGACAAGAAAACCTGTTGTTTCAACCAAACAGTGTTGGTATTTGTTACAGCAGCTCTGTAAACTGGGGCAAACACCAAGGACAGATCAGGACAAAGCTGCACCTTACCCATTAAATGGAGCTCGGAAGAGGGGATTCCTGCAGGGGAACACAATCCCATTGTCATCCGACGAGATGCCTCCCGTGGTGACGTCAGCAAGTACGCCGTTCGGATGCTGGGGTGGGGGCAATGTGTGGACCACGTGTGCAGCTTCGGCCAAGACAGGCAAGGACACCTCATGGCCCTGCCCGGCCAGGATGTCCCCGTTCAGAACCAACATCAGGCCCCCAAAACCAGGCAGAGAATCGGGCCTGGGCCACCGAGCCTGGAGACAGCCTCCATTCTCCCAAGAGCCACAGATGGACTTCCTGGCAGAAACTAAGAAGCATCCTCTAGTTCACCTGGAGGGGGAGTCAGAGAGGGTCCAGAAAGAGCAGGTGGCAAGAGGGGCCCAGGGAGCCTGGTCCCTTCCGAAACGAAGGTGCCACCCGATGAGACGAGTCTGAGACTCTAGTTGTGGGGGGGTGGGGGGTGCTTTCTCATCAGTCTCATGACCATAAAGTAATAAATGGACAATTGTTGACATAATTAAAATGCTTTTATTAATAACAGGATTTCATATTTGTCAAACCCTTAAGTGTGTTTTACTATCGTCATAAAATGTGGGAGAATAAAGGAACACTTAATTGTTCATTAAACCCTAGACTGCACTAACACAAGGATAAGTAATTTTAGGACAAATAAAATCAACCAACCGACCAACAAATATTTCCTATGTACAGAGGAGGAGAAGTGGGCAATTGGGTGAATTCTACCCAATTAAATGATCATATCCAAAGGCATAGACGTCCAAATTGAACCCAAGCCTGCCATGTAAAGATTCTTATTAATACTCTATGAAATTTTGCTTAATAAATACTTCTTGCATAAATAGAGATGGATGGAGGGTTACTGGCTTGGGGGGAAGAGGATACGTGTTATACCCTGGTCAAATGTACAGGAGGGAGAACACATTTGCAGTTTAGATGACCGGATGAATCCAAAATGACCTCAACAAGCAGCTGCAATGGACCAGTTTGGACCAGTTGACATTAAACAGGAACGGGTGCAAAGTTCCACGCTTGGATTTAAACGCAGCAACAACTAAAGCCCCCTGCAACATGATGGACCATTCATTTCTTATTAGCAGCTCCTGTGTAAAGGGCCTAGGAGGACTTGTAACTGCAAATTCAATATGAGCCAATAGTGTGATCACACTGCTCAACACACACACAATCACACCAGAACAAATTCGCTCCCAGCCCCTATCAGGTGAGCCCAGAGCCCAGACAATGCCCTGGCTGGGGTCTGCAGACAGGTGACTTCCTGGTCTGCAAGCACAGAGCTGCTGGAGGAAATGGCCTTTCTGTTCCCAGGAGTTGTCTTTTCTTTGGCTTTAAAAGCACAGGGTGCCCTCGTGCTCCAGCGTCCACATCTGCACACGGGAGGAGGCAGCCTTCCAAAGGAAAAGGCAAACAGCACTTTGGTGCCATGATGTGACTTAAAATATTCATCTGAAATATTCAGACGTCAAATATTCCATCTGCGATTTAAAATCAAAAACCATATTTGTTTCCTTTTTCTTCTGTCTTTCAACCACAACGATGATGTGGGCCTGTGTATAATTTCCGGTTACTCTTGCACAGCCCGTCTCATGAACGCAAGCCCCTTTCACAATGCAGAAAGCAGCCCATGGCCCCGTTGTGTCATCCCGAAGGTTCAGATTCTGCAATTACGCGCCCGTTGTAAGTCAAGCAGGGAGCTGAGCCGTAGTGTTCGGTTTTCACAACTATCTAGCGAAGCTGCGCTGTGATTTCTATCATGCAGACAAAACACTGGGCCTTAGAAAAGTTAGATGATTTAGCGAAAGCCACAGAGCTATTAAGTTGAACGGTACAAAATTGCCAATATTCGACTATTTTTAGACCTGCACAAATAACAATTTTGTAGAGTTCAAACGAATAGAAAGTAGCAGAGCCAAAACTCAGGCCTATGCTGGGTTTTCTGAATATAGACTTTAACTCCTAATGAGTAAATAATTAATCCTTTTGAAATAATTGGGGGATTCATTTCCTTGCATTAGTCCCTTCTTGTCCTTCCTGTACATTATGTTGCTGG
>PVKY010007758.1:0-14629 GCA_004027775.1 Bradypus variegatus
GAGCTGTTATGTCACCAGAAAACACCATGCTCTTTTCCATTCTTATGGGTGCAGATCTATTGTAGGTGGGACATTTGGTTAGGTTGTTTCAGTTGGGATGTGACCCTATCCATTCAAGGTGGTTCTAATCCTTTACTGTAGTCCTTTATGAGAGACAGAAATGCAGTGAGAGAGGGCAGAGAGAGAGAAACACCCAGAGATGCTAAGAAAGGACCCACTGATGCTTAGAGAGAAAGCCACTGAAAACAGAAGCTAAACCTGGAAAAGAAGGACTAGCAGACTCCAGCTATGTGCCTTCCCGTGTGACACAGGAGCCCCAGATGCCAGCAGTCTTTCCTCAGAGATGGTGTCCTCTTGTTGATGCCTTAATATGGACAATTTTCATGGTCTTAGAATTGTAAATTGTAACCTAATAAATCCCCATTGTTAAAAGGCAGTCCATTTCTGGTATATTGCATTTTGGCAGCTTCAGCAAACCAAAACAGCCATCACCACCACTACCACCACCACCATCACCACCATGACTGTGCTGGTTTGGATGTAATATATTCTCCAAAATGCCATGTTCTTTAATGCAATCTTGTGTGGGCAGACATATTGTGTTGATTAGGTTGGAACCCATTGATTGAGTGTTTCCATGGAAATGTGATTCAATCAGCTGTGGGCAAGACTTTGATTAGGTGATTTCCAAGGAGGTGTTACCCCACCCATTCAGAGTGGGTCTTAATTAGATCACTGGAGTCCTATAGAAGAGTTTACAGACAGAAGGGGCATAGCAGCTGAGAGTGACATTTTGGAGAGCAGCTGAGAGAGATATTTTGGAGATGGCCTTGAAAGCAGACTTTTGCTAATGCTTCAGAGATACTAGCCCTGAGTTTGCTCCAGAGAAGCTAAGACAGGACAAAACACCCCAAGAGCAACATTTTGAAGAACACACAGGAGCTGACAGAAGAGTTGGAGCACAGCCCAGAATGTGCCTTCCCAGCTATAACACAGGTTTTCCAGATGCCATTGGCCTTCCTTCCATGAAGGTATACTTGTGTTCATGCCTTAAGTTGGACATTTTCATGGCTTTCAGACTGTAAATTTATAACCAGATATACCCCCTTTATAGATTCAATCCATTTTGGGTATTTTGCATAACAGCAGCATTAGTAAACCAGAACACTATCACCTCATCATCACCACCACTATCATGGCCATCACCACCATCACCATCAATGAAAACAACACCATTACCACCACATCACCCTCATTAGCACTGTCATTTTCATGGCCACCACCACCCTCTCTGACACCGCCAATGTCACCATCACTTTGGGATAGGAGAAGAGACCACACACAGCAGGATCTGAATGACTTTCCTTCTCACGTTACACGTCCACCCTCAGGATCACTTGTGTGACTCAGCCCGTCCAGGATTCTCTTTCTGGATCAGTGAGAGAGAAGGGTGTGTGGGGTCAAGTCCATCACCATCCCTGCCATGCCCATCACAAAGGCCCTGTCCTGTGTGCCTTTGGAAATGCCCAAGCTATTATCATTTTTAAGTGACATCTATCAACTTCATGGTCATCCCTCAGAGCCTAACATGAATTGACAGTTTCTCTGGAAAGAACGCCTAAGCCATCAATCTACAATTTTCCATGAAATATGTTTCATTAAAATACCAGCTGGATGGGCAGGGAGTCAACCACCATCCCCGCAGCGAGCAGACCACGTGCCAAGCTGGAAACCAGCACCCGGGTTTGCTCCCAGCACTTGCCCACTGGCCCTGTGACCTTGGAAAAGCTATTGAAACTTGCCCTTGTTTCTCACCTGTGGAAAGAGAAGCGTGGTTGGTGCTGAAGCTGGTGACAAGGGCTTGCGAGGGTCAGGTCACCCACTGGACGTCTACACTGAGCCAGACGCTGCACTAGGTACAGACAGATGCACTAACAACCGTAACACTGACACAACACTTGTAGCACCACCAGACAACAGCACCACTGACAACACCACAATGACAGCAACAAGGAAAACCCTGACAGCATTAACAACCACACATGGGAGCAACAATGCCAACACCAGTGGTGACAACAACACTGATGGCAACAATACAACAGCAACACAACATCCTGACAGCCACTGCCCAGCAACACCTACACCCTAACCGCACCACCACCAATGGCCATAGCAATCCTGACACAACCAGCATGGACCACACTACTGCCAACAACACTAAACGGAACCATCGTCACAACAGCAGCACTCACAACACAACATCCGTTTATTTAGGGGGGAGGGGCTGTGTGAAGGGCTTGAAATCCAGCGCAATTCGCCTCTCGTAATAATTCTAAGCAGTGGCAGCCATTATTGCCGCCATTTTATAAATAAGGAGCCTGAGGTCAGAAAGGTTAAGTAACATGACTGTGGTCACACAGTGAAAATCATAGAAGCTGAATAAACACCCAGGCCGTCTGTGTTTGGGATCTACTCTCTGCCCTGAGGATCTACTGCTTCCCGGGATGAGCAACATGTGGCCTCTGCCCTCTAAATGCTGGCAGGCAAGACACACTACCGAGGGAAGTCATGGCAGGCCACTGGGGGAGGTGACATCTCGGCTGTGATCAAGAGAGTTGGCCTCTCCAGAAGGGGGATGAGGTTTCACACTGAAAGAAAGAACAACCCAAGACCAAGAACTGACATGGTGCCATTTCTGACCCCTCCTCCTCCTCTCCCCTCCTCCTTCTCCATCACTGTCGCTGTCACCATCACCACCGCTCCAGGCTGTCAAATGAGCAGGCGACTCGAAGGGTGTGATTGGAGATGTCTCAATGAGAAGCCATCCATCATCAGTGGCTGTATCTAAAAATCCACCATTAAGTGAAATTTGAACCATATATCAACATCATAAAATATTGGATATGTTTTTAAAATCCAGAATAGCTTTCATTTTCCCTAATTCCCCAGCAGAGACGAGCATTCCACACGCACCTCCGCAGACCTCACTTCAGGGCCTCAGGGTGGCGGGGTGTGTGGTGCCCCCATCCCCGAAAGCAGGCCGGCCTCTGACCTCTGCTCTTCCCTGGGGCAGCCCTGACTCCTAAGCTGCACCAAGAGAATGAGGGGAACCGGGGGTGAGGAAAGGAAACAGAGCACATGCAACGGCCATCGAGCCCCGCTCCGGGCTGGGGCTGGGCTGGCGGTGTTCGTGGGTGGTCTCATTACAGCCCCCTGATGCACCGTGGCTCCCCAGGACCACCAATGGAGGGCTTAACACAGTAGAGATCTGATCCCCGTCATTGGAGGCCGGAAGTCCAAAGATGAGGTGTCGGGGGCCCACTCCCTCTGGCGTCCGCTCTGCGCCTCTCCTGGCTCCTGGCAGTGAGCGTGGTGTCCCGTGGCTTGTCGCTCAACCCCGTCGTGGCCCCTGTGGTCACGCAGGAATCCTCCTCCCGCCCCTTTCTCATAAGTGCCCTGTCATATCGGACAAGGGCCCCACTCCAGGATGAACCCTTTTCAGCTGGCCCGATGCCATCTGTAATGACCCCATTTCCCAACAAGGTAGCTTTCTGTGTTCCAGGGGACGAGGCCTCCACACACCTTTTTGGAGGAAATACTTCGACCCTTAACAACCCCTTTCCATTTGGCAGATTGGAAGCCTGGGAGCCGAGAGCTGCCCGGGTCTGGCCACAGGCCTGGTGCCAGGAGGGACCAAGCAGACACGGCGGTGCTCAGACCTGAGGCCACAGCCTGCTCTGCATCTCCAGGGTGGGTGCCCCGGAGCTGAGCCAGCCCTTCCCGGGGGGGAGGCTCAGCTCCCACAGAGAGGGGCCTGGCCCCCGCTGCAGGGTGGAGAGCGCCTGGCCCAGGACCACGCAGGCCGACAGGGCTGAGTCTGTAGAGCTCAGAGCCCCCCTGGGTCATCCCTCTGACTCCGCAGCCAACACCCTCCAGGCCAATGTCCAGCTGGCCTGGGCCGGGCAGAATGGGCCCCGCTGAGCTGGGGGAAGGCCAGAGAGGCCAGGGCGACCTTTGCCTTTGGAAGGGTCTCAACAAACACTCAGCTGCTCGACTTCTTCAAAATGAAATTGAGTTTTATATGTCAGCATTTGGTCAGGAAAGAAAAATAAATGCCACTGAAGGCCAAGCTGTCATGTCCAAGTCGCAATCATTTACCGGAGCTTAAATGCAGCAGTTACCGCGGAGTGAAATAGGAGGGCGGCCTGGGAAGAGAGAAAGCGCCGGCACCAGCAGCCGAGTCCAAACAGCAGGTGGGTGCGCAGCTGCCAAGGAATTTGGGAGGGTCTTGTCAGTGGGAAACTTCCACACACAACTACCACCGCCAGCCCCTGCCTGCCCCCCTCATGCCTTCCTTGCAGCAACTCTCCCCGATGCGGTGTCTCCTTCCCTCTGCCCTTCTCCCGTCCACCGCACAGCCTCCCAGCAGGGCCTCGGCCAGTCTCCTTCCCAGAGGTACCAGCCAGGATGGGGCGAGCCGACCCCAAACGCTGCTGCCAGAGTCCCAGCCACATCTGCAAACCCCAGTCTCCATCATTTCACGCCCCACATGGCGTCCCTACCCTTGTTCATGTGAAGCTGTTTGTTTGGGAGCTCACCCCACAGCCCTGCATGCCCCCCAAGATGCTCTCCTGGGCTGCCCCTAAGGGTGGGCAGAAAGACCATGCTGGGGCTGGAAGTCTCTGGCTTCAAAGCCTGGTGTAGAAAGCCCAGTCTGGCCGGCGACGTGGCGAGAAGGTCCAAGGGAACTTTAGACCTGCAGTGGGCAGAACCAAGTGGCCCAGACTCGGATCAGGCCTGCGGGCCACTCCAGCCCCTGCCCGAGCCTAATCCTGGTCTTCACACTGCACCGCCCCACAGCCCCCGCTCCGTCCCGCTCTCCAGCTCTGCAGACCATTGTCCATCGCCGGGATGGCTGCAGTGGCCGCTGGCCAGTTCCCAGCTTACGTTCTGGCCCCTTCTCCATCTGTTCACACGCAGCCAGAATCCACTTTGGAAAGTGGAACTCTCCCACTGCCTGGCCCTCCCTGGGCTGATCGCTGCCCTAGGGGTGGGACACACGCCTTGACACTGCTGGAGCCCGTCCACAGAGCCACGCCAACCTCCTCCAGGTCCAGGGGGAATCAGGGAGGCCCCAAGGCCCTAGCCCTGACCCACCTGGGCATTTGCACACCCTCCTTCTGTGCAGGCTGGAGAGGGGCCTCAAGGGGGACAGAGGACCCCATCATGGACATCGGCCCACCCACACCCCGGGGCTCGAGTCCAGCCTCCTCGGCCCAGCACTCAGGGCTACTCGCATGACCCCAGCCTGCTCTTTCCACGCCACTGGCTGATAGAATCATTTTAGCAATATTTTGAGTGCTCTGAGGGACGGTCTCTAGAAGAGCCCCCAGCGACCTCCTCCGGCTGGTTCTCATGCCCCAGTGTAACCCCCAACCCTTGAATGTGAGCTGGAGTCGTTTCTAACCAACAGACTACGGCAGAGGTGAAGTGATGTCATTTCCGTGACGATGTGCATGAGATCGTAAGGTCGATCTTGCTCGGAGACTTTCCATTTACTGGCTTTGATGGGGAGGCCTTTGTGGCAAGGAACTGAAGGCAGCCCCTGGTCAACAGCCAGCAAGAAACTGAGGCCTCCATCCTGCAGCCCACAAGGAACAAATCTGCCAACCATGGTGCGAGCTTGGAAGCAGATCCTTCCCCAGCAGAACCCACTGATGAGGCCACAGCCCTGGCCAGCACCTTCCTTGCAGCCTTTTAAAGGCTTGGGACCCCGAAGCAAAGGGCCAGCCAACCTGTGCCCAGACTCCTGACCCACAGAAACTGTGTGGTTCTAAGCTGCTAAATTTGTGGTGATTTGTTACTCAGCTATCGCTAACTCATACAAATGTCTGCTCTGTGCTGTGCCTGACAACAATCAGATAATGTTTGCATTCCTGGATTTCTCAGTCTAATGAGGAAACAGGCAGATGGGCAGACCAGGGGTATCGTGTGAACCAAGCTGCAAAAGAGGGAAGCAGAAGAGCCTTGGGGGACATGGGGCACACAAGACCCTGCCCGAAGGGTCAGAAATGGCTCCCAGTGGAGGACAGGGACGTATCAAGAATCCCTGCCCCTTGCAGAGACGCTCGCACCGTAGACAGCTGCATTCTAGTGGCAGAGATGTGATGGGAGCTCAAGGCTCCTGTTGAGGAATTGGTGAGTCATTTGTGGGTTTGGAAAGGGGTGGGGAGTGGCACAAGCAGAGAAGGCTTAGCTGCTTGGCCGGGGGTGTGGGGGGCACGGCCTGAGCTGGAAGGTGGGGGCCAGCTCGATGCCCTCGTCTGTCAGGCCCAGTCCCAGGCTGTGTCATTTCTCTGGCCGCTTTGGCCCAGAAACTCTGGGACACAGCAGGTGAGCTGTTCTCCTGCACAAGTTGAGCTGATGGACAAGTCCTCTTCCCTCTCCCTGGAGAAATTAAAGGTGTGAAGCTCATGGCTACAACTGCCCCAGCTGCCAGCCAATTGGCACACAGAAAAATGAAAGAGGGAGAAACATTAAAAAGCAATCGTGGGGTGAGAAAAACTAGATAATTTTCCCAGTTCCACCACTGTGTGCCCTCAGACAAGCGTGCTGTCCGCCTAGACCTCGTGGATCACAGCTCGGAGGGCCGCAGACCCTGAGGGACATAGAACCTGCAATATTCGGAACGTCTTCCTGGGGGAATCTGAGGGGCCCAGAGGAAAGACCTCAACACCAACCTCAGACCCACTGGACCCCCTCTGTGACCACGGGGGCTGGACAGCCTCACCCTGCACGAGCCGTATGTTGGCACCTGACCCCTAAAGCTGGCACCCAGCCTGGTCCCGGGCACGGCAAGAGCCTCTACCGTGGAATACAGAAAGCAACTTGGAAGGAACAGAGACAGTGCAGGTGGATGAAAACGCCTCAAAATGACGATTAGCAACTTTAGAGGTGGAAAAGAAGATGCGGGTGAAAGAGAACAGTCAGGAGGAAGAAGCTGGCAGGGAGATGAATGTGTGAGAGTGGAATGGAGAAACACAAGGTAGAGACAGATCCAGGAGAGGATATAGCTTAGAAAGTAAGAAAAACACATAAAGAAAACAGAGATCAAGTAAAATTTTATTAATAGAAATTCCAGAAAGAGAGAACCGAGAAAGCAGAGGGAAGGAAATATCCAAGAGTAACTCACTATATACTGCTGAGATGGAGGGGTGTGGATTTCCAGAGTCAATGGGCCCACTGAGAACAAGCTTCATGAGTGAAAATCATCCCACAGCAAGGCATGTGATTACGATATCTCAGAGCACATGGACACAGGGAAAACCAGCTTCAGAGGGAGAAAAACAAAACTAACAGCTTCATGCAGAGGCTCAAGAATCGAAATGGCACCAGTGTTCTCACCGGCAACACAGAGCATCAGAGACAACGACAGTGAGCTCCCCCCTGAAGCCCCACATCCAGGCAGGTTATCGATGAGGCCTGAGGGGAGAATAAATATATTTATTCTACAGAGGCTCTAAGTTCTCTCTCCCACACCCTTTCCAGAGGAACGCGATCCACCAAAATGAGAGCATAAGATGCAAAACGGTAGGAGCTGGGCCTGGAGTTCAACAAAATGGAGAAGGGAGGGAATTCCCAGGAAGAGGCTAAAGGGAATTCCAGGGCCGAGAGGCTTAGAAACCACCCAGGCCAGGCTGGTGGGATTTCTACAAAAAGAGAAAATCAGAAAAATGCCTGCTGTGTTCCCAGAATGAGAGAGAGTATGAGGTGGAACGAGTGTCCAGGGTACAGAAAACTAAGCAAATGAGAAGATAAGATCATCATTAACTCTGGGGAAAACAAAATGTGGATGCAGGAAAGGAAAAGAAGCCATGGATTATGGGCTCAGCCTTGAGAATATTTACAATATTGATCGAGCTGACGGCGCTATGATCCCACCAGGGGTGGGGTGTGGGTGGGTGGGCACGGGGCCGCGCTGCAAGCCAACAGCTCCCTCTGTACCCTCCCTCCACGGCAGAAGGCAACAGGTGAAGCCGAACGCCGAAAATCAAGAGGCAAGCCACAGGTGCCATTTAGAGACATGGAGGTGAAATAGCAAAGTTATCAAGTGAAGGAAACGGAAACAGCTGCTTCTGGGGAGTCGGAACTGTTGGGAGGGGCGGCCTGGGGTGGATGTTCCCAGACCAGCCTTGCCCAACTTGCAAGTCAAAGACCTCTGGTTTCCTTCCACAGGGGTGGGATTGGTTTCCCAGGCTGCGTAGCGAAGGACCACAAGCTGGGGCGGGGCTTCAAAAGTATTCTCTCCCAGTTTTGAGGCTGAAATCTGAAACTGAGGTGTCGCAGAGCCACGCCCCCTCCGACAGCTCCAGGGGAGGCTCCCTGCTGGCCTTTCCAGCATCTGGTGGCCCTGGGCCCTCAGGGGCTGCTCCTGTCTCCCTCTGTCCTCAGGGCCCCTCCCTGGGTCTTCTCCTCTCATGTAAGGATGCTTGCCATTGAGTTTAGGGCCTGCCCTGCTAACCCGGGATGCTCCCATCCTGAGATCCTTCCTTACATCTGCAAATCAGGCCATGCACCGTTTCCAGGCTTTAGATATGGACATATTTGGGGGAAGCCACAATTCAACCCATTAAAATAAATTTGATAGGACCAGAAGCAGCAGTCCCTTGGCTCCTTCTCCAGTCTCTGGTTTGGCCCACCTGCCCACTTCTTCAGCCTCCACCATGTCCATCAGGGTCACCCAGAAATCCTACAACGTGCCCTCCTCCGGCCCCCAGACCTCCAGCAGCTGCTCTTACACGAGCAGGCACCCGCGTCAGCTCCTGCTCGAGTAGGAGATTTTGATTTTCAGCAGCTTCCAGGGCAACCTGGGCACCAGCATGTGTCTGACAGGGGTCTACAGAGGGGCAGGGAGTGCAGGGGGCATCACAGCCGTCATGGTGAACCAGAGCCTGCTGAGCCCCCTTAAGCTGGAGGTGAACCCCAACATCCAGGCCGTGCAGATGCAGGAGAAGGAGCAGATCAAGACCCTCAGCAACAAGTTTGCTTCCCTCATCGACTAGGTGCGGCTCCTAGAGCAGCAGAACAAGATTCTGGAGACTACGTGGAGCCTCCTGCAGCAGCAGAAGGCTGGGCGCAAAATGGGCAGCTTGTTCGAGAGCTAGTCAGCAACCTTCAGCAGCAGCACGGGGCACTGAGCCGGAGAAGCTGAAGCTGACACGGAGCTCGGCTACACGCAGGGGCTGGTGGGGACCTCAAGAATAAGTACAAGGATGAGATCAGCAGGCGAACAGAGATGGAGAATGAATCTGTCCTCATCGAGAAGGACGTGGGTGAAGCTCACATGAACAAAGTAGAGCTGGAGCCCGCCCGGAAGGGCTGACCGATGAGATTAACTTCCGCAGGCAGCTGTACGAAGAGGAGATCCATGAGCTGCAGGCCCAGATCGCAGACACGTCCGTGGCCCTCTCCATGGACAAAGCCGCTCCCTGGACCTGGATGGCATCATCGCCGAGGTCAAGGCCCAGTACGAGGAGATCGCCAACCGCAGCTGTGCCGAGGCCGAGAGCAGGCACCAGATCGAGTACGAGGAGCTGCAAACGCTGGCCGGGAGGCACGGAGATGACCTCCGAGATGAACCGGACCATCAGCCGGCTCCAGGCTGAGATCGAGGGCCTGGAGGCCACGGGGCTTCCCTGGAGGCCACCATTGCTGATGCCACGCAGTGTGGGGAGCTGGCCGTTGAGGACGCCAATGCCAAGTGGCCCAGCTGGAGGCCGCCCTGCACCAGGCCAAGCAGGACACGGCGCGGCAGCCGGGCGAGTACCGGGAGCTGATGGACGGCAAGCGGGCCCTGGACATCGAGATCTCCACCTCCGCAAGCTGCTGGAGGGCGAGGAGAGCCGGCGGGAATCGGGGACGCAGAACATGAGTGTTCATATGAAGTCTTCCACTGGCTACTACTCAGGTCCACTGAGCCCCGTCTTCGGGGGCCTCTCAGGCACCGGCCACAACTACTCCCTCAGCTCCGGTGGGCACCGCACTGGCTCCACCACAGCCGGGGTTGTGAAGATTGAGACCCGCAATGGGCAGCTGATGCCCGAGTCATCCGACGTCTTGCCCAGGGGGACTGCCTCTGCAGCCCTTCCCAGGCCACCCCCCTGCCGTGCTGCCCCAGAGCCTGGGGACAAGGAGCTGTGAGCAGGTGTGGGGAACAGGAGACCTGGGGCACCCCTTCTTGCCCATGGCCCCAACTAGAAGCCAGTTTTGTCTTTTCCAAAATAAAGCTTCACTTGGCTCTGCCAAAATAAATAAATAAATTTGATAAAAACTAAAAGAAACATGTTGCTCAGATTCTCTGCACATCACCCCTGCCAGGTGCCCTTCCTCCTACTTGAATGCCTCTGCAGACGGGAGGCTCCCTCCATTCCCCAGAGGCCCCTCTCCTCATGGGACACCTGCCTCCCCGTGACTTCGACCTGCCAGCCCTGGGGCCGGCCTCGGAGCCACACAGAGCCCTCTGCTCGCCCACCCCGGCCGGCCCCTCCCAGGCTGGGCAGGCAGGACCTCCGTATCCATGCTGCTTGCTGTTCTGGCCAGAAATCCGACGGATGCCTGGAGCAGGGCCTGCGACAAGCACGGGCTGGGAGTCACAGGGTATTGATTTTGGCTGCAGGATGAGGTGCAAGTGATGACAGCTGAGTCCGTCAAAGCCAGAGTTTATCAAAGGATCGCAGCCAGACCAGACCGCGGGCAGCCCAGCCCCGTCTCCTGAACTCCAGGAGCTTCCTCTGGCCAGCTTGCTTGCTGCCCTCCTCGAAGTCCCTGAGCTCTACTCCTGGAAAGAGGCTTTGAGGTCACCTGGCCATCCCTGCTGCAGGGCCGTCGTGACCACAGTGCCCTTCGCTGGGGCCTTAGTTTCCTGGTCCCTGACAAATACCACCCAAGGGAGCAGGGACGTGGGGGCTCCTGGATTCAGAGGCCAAGGCCAGCTTCCTCGGGTGGCGTCTCCTGGCTGCCAGCCATCAGCGGGGTTCCTTGGCGTTTTCCTCACAGGTCCGTGTATGTGCAGCAGTGTCTCTCTTTGGGGTTCTGTTTATGTCTGGCTCCTGCTGCCCCCAAAGCTGCTGTCTCTGGCCTCATCAGGCCTCCGGAATCGGATTAAGGCCCGTCCTGAGCCACTGGTCACACCCTAACTAAGAAGAGCAGCTTCAAAGGGTCCTGCTGGCAGCGGGTTCACTCCCCCAGGGACGGGTTAGGACAAGAAATGTTCCTTCTGGGGCACATCACTAGCCCCCCACAGCTGGGACCCCCTGCTCAGAGCCTTGTCCATCAGCTCCTTCCTCACCCATGAAAATCACAGTCTCAGATGGCCTGAGCCGGCCACTTTGCGTGGAGCTGCTCCCTGCACACACGCACACATACACAGGCTCACGCCCACACACTCATACACACTCACGTAAAATTCACTCTTGCAACCCACTCATGCACACACGTACACTCACATATACACCCTCACACATGCACACCCACACTCACATGCTCACTCTTTCACACATGCACATGCACTTGCTTTCCCTCACGTGCACCTGTAATCACGCCCACACCTGCACTCCCACACGCTCACACTTGCTTTCACACTCACACGCGTGTACTCACCCACACGCATGCACGCAGACTCATGTGTGCGTAGTCACACACGTGTGCACACACGCAATCACATACACACACTCGTACTGCGGCACTGCCTGCTCCTTTACCCCACTGTGGGCTTCCCTGCAGCCGTGTGGTGATGTGCGGGCACCGCGCCCATGCACGGGTGAGCCGGCCCACCGCCCGTCTTCTAGATGTCTACCCCGGGCTAGACCGGTGCCCGGCCTGCAGGCAACATGCCTCCCGTGTTCGTTGAATAAGCACCTTGTTTCTCAGCTGCCGAAGCTCAGGCCTGCAGAGGGGTTGACTTACCCAGGGTCATACAGCAGGTGGCTGTGGAGGTGACCGCTGGCTTTGGGGACCAGAACCCTGTCCCCTCTGCCCCACCTGCCCTGGGGACCTGGGAACCCCCCAGTGTGGCTCTCCTTGCCTGTCCCTGGCTGACCAGGTGCCTGCCCATCTCCCGTCACCTGCATCCTACTTGCCAGGGCCCCAGGTGGTGGCAAACCCTCCCCGGAGAGGCCACCTCCACCTGTCTTACACAGGGCCCGGCAGTGGCGCACTTCCAGGACCCTGAGTCATTCATTCAGGACATCTCCGCTTTAATTTCAAGCAACCATGCAAATCACAAGCCAGGATTCCCAAGGGGCGGCTGTTTGGGCATGTCAGGCCCACGCAGGGGCCATGTGTGGTGGCTCACTGTTGGGGGGGTACTTTGCCCCTCCCTGGTCCCCCTCTCCCCTGGAGCAAAGGGGAGCGCCGAGGGCCCAGCTTGCCCACAGCTGCTGCATCCTGGTCACGGATCCACTCACCAGCTCAGCAGGTGCCCTGAAGGTGACCAGGTCAGACTGATGCCAGAAGATGGCTCTGGGGCTGCCCAGTGCAGGCAGGGCTGGGGAGGGGAGCAGAGCAAAGGCAGGAGGCAGCCGCTGTCACAGAGGCAGGGTCGGAATGGGAACGGGGGGAGGGAACGGGGTGGCCTAGCGGTCCCCACGCACCAGCTGGAGGGACCCTGGGTGAGATGCTGAGCCTCTGCAGCTTCTATTTCCTCATCTGTATTTGGGGAGGGGGTAGCCCCCACCTCGGGGGGCCCTTCCGAGGAGCAAATGCACCGACACAGGAAGGCATTCTGAAGAGGCTTTGCTAAGTGCTGCCATTGTTGCTTATTGTTGCTGGTGATGTTATTATTATTGCTATTGTTGCTATTTGCTGGGGAGTGAAAGGACCTGAAATATCCGAGTGACACCGAAGAGGTCAACTCACCAGGGCTCAGCCGTGGGGGTGCAGGGAGCCCGCTCCTGGGCCCCAGGCGTGCAGGCTCTGGTGACTGATGGTGGCCTTCAGCATCTGGCACTCCTTGGGGAGGGACAGTCTGAGCTCGGTTCTAACAGGTGGATTTGTGGAGTGTCTTTGGGAACCAGCAGCAGACAGTTGGCCGTTCCCTCTCGGAGCTCAGAGGACAGGCCCAGTGCTGTACCTCTGTGCCCAGGGCTTCCTGCAGTCATGTGGGGTCTTCCTGGAGGGCCTGAGCCCCGGCCAGCTCCTCAGAGACCCCAGCCCCACTGGCCAAGCAGAGGCAGCAGAGCTGTCGGCAGGGGCAGAGCAGGGCCTGAGAAGAGGCTGTTTCCAAACAAAGAGAAGTATCTAAAATGGTCGACAGGTCACACGAGGTGCAGACCAGGGCAGGGCAGGGGCTTCTGAGCTCAGTGAAGACCCTTCACATCCCCCCACATCCCTGCGTCAGGGATCGGAGCTCCGGAGGGCTGCCTCCATCTTCCCTGCCCCACAGCGACTCTGCCCGCAGTGCACCCCGCCACCTGCTCTCTCGCCTTGTGCACGAGGAGGGTCCCCACGCCGCTCCCCAGCCCCAGACTGGGCCCCGCCGCCGTCCCATCCCCTCCCCACACCCTCGCCACCCCTCTCCACCGGGGACCATCCTCATTGCCATACAAGCCCCACAGCTCAGGCCCCCCTGTGAACCCCATTTCCCTAGTCCCCTTCAGTGGGAAATGCCTCACCTGAACCGCATCTGTCCACATGTGACGCCCTCCCAGCCCTCTCCAGCCCGCCGCCGCTCCCTCCACCCCACTGAAATTACCTGTCAGCCTCCCCAGCGAGCCCACCTCGCCAAAGCCGTCTTCACCAGAAGAGCTGTCGGCGGATTTGACACTCTGCTGTGGGGTGAACTGTGTTCCCAAAAAGACATGTTGAAGTCCTAACTCCCAGGACTCCGAATGTGGCCTGTTACGGGGAAACTAGTTAAAACGTAGTCCTCGGGCCGGTGGGCCCTTAACCCAATACAGCAGGTGCACTCGGAAGGGACTGGAAACAGCCCAAAGGCAGTGTGACAGCAGAGACACAGGCTGCGTCACACCACAAGCTGACAGATTCCAATGGACACCGAGGGACAGCACAACCCAGACGGGCCAGGGACAGGTGTTCCCCAACAGACTTCAGGGGTGCCCAGCCCTGCTGGCCCCTGGGTTCCCGGATCTGACCTCCACAATCGTGAGGCTATCATTTCTGCTGGCCTCGGCCACCCCCTTTGTGGCATTTGCCCCGGTGGCCCCGGGAGGCTAAGACAAGCCTTCTTGAACAGCCATGTGGGTGGGGGGCCTTCTCCCTGTCCACTTCCTCACCACCAGCCGCACGGAGGAGCCTGTAAAGGTTGGGGTCTAGGGCCCTCTGCACACCCAGGGGCAGTCCCTGGGGAAGCCTGGGCCTGCCTTTTGGGACATTTGTCAGCCAGGTGATACTGAAGTATCTGTGGCTTCCAGTGGAGAAGTGGACACACACTGCCAGCTTGGGGGCGGGGGTTTCATCGGGATCCGTTCCTAAGCCCCCGGTAAGTAGCCGCCTTCTTCCTCCCACTGACCTGCCCTCCCTCTGGGGAGGAGGGAGGACAGTTCCAGGGAGCACAGCAGAGGTAGCTGAGCTGCCGCCACTCTGCTATGTGTCACTGCTGCCCTCCAGCCTC
>PVKY010007759.1:0-14630 GCA_004027775.1 Bradypus variegatus
GAGCTGACACCTGAAGCATGAGAATGAGCTGGCTGTGCAATGAGTTGGGAAATAGTCTGGCACTTTCTAGCAAGCCAGAGGAGGTCAAGGTGGCTGGAGCAGAGGGAGAGTGGGGCATGGTCTGGGAACTTGGCGAGGGCCAGTCCTGAGGTCATGTGGGCCTCCTTAGCCCTGCACCACTTCCTTGTCCCCTCCTCCTGGGCCTGCCCCAGAGAGAGGCTTTGGGTACTTCGGAGGGGGGAACTGGGTGGATAACAAGGTTACACGTGCTCCTTCTCTCCAGGAGGAGCATAGAGAGCTCTTTCTTTTCTGCTTATTAATAGCTCTGATTAAATTATCTCTGAAAAACCTGCGTGGTGTGCACCAATGGGGGCTCAGCTCCCTCCAGGTTCTGGCCTAGATTATGGCATTGAGGGCAGGTGAGGCAATGGAGGGTTGGGAGGGGGGCTGGGCAGGCCTGCTCCCCCCACCGGGATAAAGGCCGAATCCCTGCCCCCTCCTCTCCGCCTGGCCCCAGCTCAGCCTCTGACCCACCTTCACAGCTCCTGCCCTTTGGACACTGGACTTTTGCACCGGTGGTGTCCTCTGCCAGGAGCACGGTGCCCTCTCTCTTCCCCCGGGCCACCTCTGACTCATGTCTCTCAGGACAGCTGATCAGACGTTCCACCATCACCAGCCCAGCCTAGGCTTCTCCGTTACCCTAGATGATAACTGTTAGTTGCCTGGTCTGTGCTGCCCATGAAATGTGAGTTCCACGAGGCCAGGGACAGTGTCTGGGTCACCTCTGAATCCCCAGGAAATGTTGAATGAACAAATTAATTAGCAGAGGTAGAGGGGAGAGGGTGAGGCCTCAATGAGTGAAGTTGTGATGAATCTGGGAGAGTGGGGGCAAAAGTTCCCTGCTCCAGGCCCCCCGAGGAGTGCCTAGGTGACGATTAATCCTATTTCACAGATGGGGGAAATTGAGGCACGGGGAGGATGAGTCACATGGCTAGCAACCTGTAGAATAAAGATCCAAACAATTAGTCCACCTCCACCCCCACCTGTTCCCCCTATAAACAAAACAAAACAATAATCTGGGCCATGTTTCTCCACTGATTCAGTGATTAATTCAGCAAAACTTTATTGAGCACTGACGATATGCCAGGCCTTGTGTTTTGGATAAAGTGGTGGGAACACAGCCCCTGCCCTCACAGAGCCCTCAGGCTGGTGGGAAAGACTGACAAACAAATGGACCATTATAATACAGAGTGGTTACGGCTGTGAAGGTGGAAGCCTCCCTCTTGGAGTGGGAGTGGTGATGGTGGTGGTTGTACTCAGGGAAGGCTTCCTGGAGGAGGTGGCACCCTAACTGAAATCTGAAGGAGGAGCAATAGTCATCTACCTGGAGTGAAGGCATTCCAGGTGGGGAAATCCTGGAGGTGAGAGTGGCACGTGGGAGGATGTGCAGGTATTTCAGGAAGGCTGGAATGTAGGGGCATATGGGAACAGTGAAAAATGAGGTGCCCTCCGTCCTCCTCTGCCCCCTCAGCTGGAGGAGGTTCAGGGGCTGGCCTGTCAGGTGACTCTTTAGACAATGGTGAATCCATCCTGACACTGTCTCCACTCACATAATGTAGAGCTATTGGACCCGGCTGAGAGCAAGGGGTGGCTGGATGGAGGTTGGGAGTCAGGGGGTGGGAGGGGACGTCTGGAAATACTGACCCTGGGGCCCTGCCTCCACAGAGTCTGATTGGAAGGACTGGGGTGTGGCCTGGCCTCACCCTCCATTTTATAGCTCAGGACACTGAAGTCCAGGCAGAAGAAAATTCCCTCAAGACCACACACAGTGAATTAGTGGCCAGTGTAATAATGCAATAAAGCAATAATGACTCCGTCCTGGTGATCTTGAGAAATTCAAATGACCTCTCAGAGCCTCAGCTTTCTCTGCTGTAAAATGGGGGTAATAATCATACATACCTCAAAAGGTTGCTGGAGGGTAAAACAAGATAGAAATACAGTTATAAATAGCACTGAGTAGGGACATAGAAGCCGTTCAAGTTATGATAACCTACAAATGGAAAAAACCCCAAGCTTTGGAAAGGCTGTGGTGTGAACTGATGTCCCCTTCTCCCCCCTTCCCACTCTGTCTTTCTTACCAGGGTTTTGGTTGTGGCTGTCCCTTGTTCTGCCCACCTATCCATGGGCAGGTCCACCCAGAACGTTCCCCCTTCCCCCACTCCTTCACCTGCAACCAGCTCTAATGTCACGGTCAGTTCTTGTGACTGGCCTGGGAGCAAAAGCAGCTGGCGGTCTGATCAAGTTTCCAGGTAAATCTCCACCCCCACCCCCAACTCCCTGGTGGTGGCCAGAAAGAAATAGAGCAGGACGGCGGAGGCCCAGAGCTGCTGGGAACCGCATGCGTGGAGGCCGCTTGGCAGCCTGAAACAGGGCCAGCTTCTGCCCTAGATAAGGCAGCAGGTGGCCTATTTGGGCTGGCCTTGGAAGTAGGTTATGGCTAGCTATAATCGGCCCATTCCACTGGATACTCTTGGAGAATCATCACGGTCTCTAAAGCCCCCTACCTCTTGAAGACCATAGCTGGCATTTATTGAACACTTAGTGTGTTCTGAGCCCTTTGCAGGAATTAGCGCACACAGAGCCCGGAAGCAAATGGCCAAGGCCTATGATTAGCAAGGACAGGGCTGGAATCGCTGGACTCCAGGGGTCATGTGAACACAGCTTGGGAGGTGGGCAGGGGGTTGGCTGCTGCTTTGCTTTTCTGTGGAGATCCTGAGGTCCTTTCCTAGAAATCCGGCTCTGGACTTTCTGTGTGTCAGAAACATGGCAACTGAGGGAACTGCCCCTCCCAGGACTCAGTTATCCCGGCTGTATAAGATGGGACTGCTAAATCGCCCACCCATGGCTATCAGGCAGACTAAATGAGAACCTATGAAGCTGTTTAGAAGTAAAAGGCAAGGTGCAGTATAGTTTGATGCATTCAAATTTGGACCGCAGTTTAAATTTGGACCCCAGTTCTTTGTGATTCTGTGCCTCAGTTTCCCCATCTGTTAAATGGGGGAGAATGCTGGTGCCTGCCCCCCAGGACTTGGAAGGTTCCATGAAGTGACCCTTGCAAAGTGCTTAGCATGGTGCTACATATCTAGTTAGTGCTCCACAGATCTCAGTTGTGATATCAAAAAACCCATACCTACCAAAAATATGCCTTGGGAAGACACTCAGAACAGAATGTCCTTGCACACATCAACCTCGGTTTGCTCTGTAATAATAGTATAATAGTACCTCCCATATCAGTTCTTTCTCATCTGTAAAATGGAGGTGATAATATCTACCTCACAGGTTTATGTTTAAGAAATTTAGGTAAAGCACAGTGCCTAAAACATCTAAATGCTGCGTTAGCTACCATTATGATTTTTGTCATTATTTTTAAACTAATTCCTCATATGGTTGTTTCCAAGGTTAAATGACACAATGCAGTTAATGCACCCAAGTAGGTGCTCAATAAACGATATTGGTTTTTCCACGCCCACTTCCCTCACGAAGGGACTACAAGTATCAGCATACCTTGCGCCCTCAGTAGGGACCCCTCCGCCCAGCTACGGCGCTCTGCATCCCGGGAGTTGCAGTCCTCGCCTCGTTCCAGCTCGGGGGGAAGATTGGAGAGCCGCCCTGCCGGCCTTTGAATTTTGCCGCGAAAAGCGCGCGTGGCGGCCCCCGGCTCCGCCTCCTGCAGGACGCGGCGCAGCGTCACCCTGGTAACCGCCTCTCGGCCGCGGCTGATTGGTCTGGGCCACAGGGGGCGGGCGGCCGGCGAGACGCCGCGGCGGCGGCCGGCGCTAGCGCCTGTCAGTCGGGCGGGAGCCGAGCAGCCGGCAGGGCAGTCGAGCTGTCCAGGGAACGCTGAGAGCGGGGCCCGCCGCCTGCGGGGCGCAGCGCGCGGCGCCCGGGCCTGAGCCGAGGCGAGGCGAGGCTGCGGCCCCGGGAGCCCCCGCGCGCCTCCTGGGGCTATGGGAGCTTGAGAGCCCGGCGCGCGCCGCCCCTGCTGCAGCTGGCGAGCTCGCACGCCGGGTGCACGGTCCCCCGGGCCGTCCCCGCGCCCGCCCTGCGCCACTCGGACCTGTTATTTCTTGGCGCCGAGGCCCCCAGGGCTGCATCGGAAGCTCCATCGCCCGCTGCCGCCGCTTGCCGGCTTCCCCTCCCCCATCACCCGGGACTCCGAGCAGGAGGAGGAGGGGCCGGTGCGTTCTCGCCGTCGCTCTTTGCAACCTGCGGAGGCCGGTGCATCCCCGGCAAGGAGCCGGGGCCTCTGCGGGCGTCTACATCCCACGGAGGAGACGATCCCCCTCCCGCCGGCGAAGACTGCAAGCCGCGGGCGGGCGAGCGAGAGGAAGCAACAAAGACAGGCTGCAGCTGGGGCCGGCGAGAGGGGCCGCTACCGCTGGGCTCGCGGCGCGGGCGGAGAGGGCGCCCCGGGGAGCGGCGCCGACAGAGCTGCAGCCCTGAACAGGGCCCCGGAGGGAGGCACAGCGCCGCCCGCCGGACGCGTCAAGCACAGGTCCCTGCGCCGATGTGCTGCCGGAGCGGCCGCGCGGCCCGGGTCTGGGGCGGGCGCAACCCCCGCTGAGCAGAGAGAACCCCCGACTTCGGACGGCGCGGGCGGGCGCCCGGTTCGTTCTCGCGGATAACGCCGCTTCCCACCCGGAGAGAGGCATTGGCCCCCAATGGGGGCTTCCTCAGGCAGCTTCTGACGCCCCTGCATGGCTGCGACCCACCGAGCGGAGCGTCGCCGCCGCTGAGACCTGGTGCCCTTCAACGGCCTGGCGAATCCGGTGAGTTCCGCGGAGCAGGGTTCGGGGCAAAAGCTGGAGGCCACTCCTGGCGTTGGGGCAGTCCGGATTGGTCATAAAGGGGCCTTGAATTGAATTAGGGTTTCTTGAAGTAGCAGTGCCCCTTCTCTCTCCTCCTCCCCAAGTTGTTGGGACAGGCCAGCTGGCCCTAGTGAAGGTGGAGTGCCCGTTGTGGGGGGCTCTGCGGTGCTCTCGGGGGGGAGGATGCCAGAGAGGAAAGGTCACATCACCCCTAAAGCCATCAGACAAAGGTAACGGCTCCGTCATCCTGAAAATTCCCCGGGAAATCCCGCGTCTTGGAAGGGTTGGGGGACGGGGGATGATGGGTATATCTAGCATGGGATTTCGTCCCGGGTCTCTCGAATCTCCTCTGGGATCGTCAGGAAACATCAACTCAGAGGGGAATGTGGGGTTCCGGCTGTGCAAGTGGTCGCCTTTTAGGATTGGAGCCTCTGGGGCTAGACCATAGCAGGCTCTGGTTCCCAGCCCGTGTTCCTACAAGTTGCTCGCCGGGACGTCGGGCTTCCCGGTGCGGCCGCGGCGTGACGTCACTACCCGGCCTCTGACGTCACTGGAGTTGCTGCGACGACGTGACTCGACCTAGGGCCGGAGGGGGCGGGGGCGGATGCCTTTGGGTGGTGGAGTGACCAGGGCAGACTTCCCCTACCTACCCCCTACTACGGTCGTTTGACCTCAATCCCCAGCGACGATGAGATGAGATGGGGGGGAGGCATTACCAGCTGTCCTTGCGATGCTCCTCCCCCCAAGGACAGGTGTTCAGAGTTCTGTCCGTAGAGCCTGGCAGTGCCTAGGGCTCAGGACTCCCATACGGAGCCACTTTCTGCTTTCAAAACGGATGCGAAAAGAGGAGACCTTCCTGAACCCCACCACACACCCATCCAGCAGGCTGAAGTTCCCAGGATCCCCAGAGAGATGTGGGATCCCAGCCTTAAAACAGGCTACTTCTGTATAGGGAAACCTGGGCATCCCACCTCCAGCCGGGGGTGGCTCATTGCCTCCCAAGTCCAGGGGATCCCCCAGCCCCTCAGCTCCAAACTGAGAGTCCTTGGCCAAGCCCAAACTCCTGCTGGCCCCACTCCTTTCCTTTTGATGTTTAAGAAATGATTTTGACCAACACACTGTAGTGCCCGTTAAGTGAAGGACTAGGTGTCTTACATGCCCATCAGTGCCAAGGTCTAAAGAAAGGGCATCTCTGCCAGGGGCCAGCTTTGATGGTGGGGAAGGGGGTGTCACCAGCCCTCTCTGCCCCCTGACAGCCCACCACTGGCCCTGTTTCCTGCAAAGGTCCAGATAACCCCAGCCAGCACAGAGCTGCTGGCTCTGTGATTTCTAAGTTCCTTCCAGTAGTTACCACCGGTGTCGGATGTGGGTGAAACTGCTGCGATCACGTTTCTAGGAAAAGGTTAGAAAACTGTGTCATTGCTTCCGCAGTGTGTAGGGTTGGGGGGATGGAAGGCAGAAAGGAGTATGTGTGGGGCAGTTATGAGAAGCCAGGCCCCAGTCTCTGTGCAGCAAGCATTTTTCCTGTTCTCCCAGGCTCTCTAGCTGGATTAACAGGTCAATAAATATTGGTGGAGCTGCTTTTGGGGGCTTGGCAGGGAGATATTTCCAGCTGAAATGGTGTCATTAAACAGCTTTCCAAGGACAGAGGAACAACTGCATATTGGGGGAGAACTGGGAGAGGTGGGCAGAAGGGCTGTTTGCGCTGCCTTTTGGAGCTTCCCAGTTTAGAAACAAACTTGGAGTGCACGCCAGAGATCCACACACACAGGCAGTTGGAGGCCCTCTGTCAAGTATTTATACTTCCACAGCCAAAGCGGAGGGAGAGGCTGTCAGAATTGGGCAATTCCTTCTGTTCCCTCCGTTTGGCTCCCTGGGCTTGGAAATCGGTGCCAGGCGGCGAGCGGGAGTGCCAGCTTCTCCGGCGTCTCCCTGTGCTCCAAGCATTTCACAGGATCTTAGTAACTCCTTGCAGTTGGGGCTCATATGCCCTGGCTTGTTTTACAGATGAGGAAACTGAGGCTCAGACCGAGGAAGTGAGCCGCTAAGGAATGTTCTGCCAGATAGCTGCAGAGATTTGACTCTGAGTTCCCCTGGGCTCCAGAGAGTAGAGGGAGAGTGTCCCACTTGTTGGATAGGGCCCTCTGCAAAAGTCAAGGGCTCCTGGCTATGGGGGGAGTCTGACCCCACCCGGATACCTTGTCTGAACTAAAACCCAGGCTTGAAGCCTGGTTCCTCATTAGTACAGGACAGTGTCGAGCAGAGAGGCAACTTCAGCTCTGGCCTTGTGGTCAGCCCAGTCCATTCTCCAGCACTGGAGGAAGCTGTGGCAGGGAACATCCCTGCCTGGAAGAGCTGAGAGGACCAGCCCGAGCCCCTCTGGAGGCTCTCTCGGGAGGGTGGGATAAGGCTGCCCTCAGCTATCTCGGGGACCCTCTTGGTAGGACAGTATGGCGGGGAAGGCAGGGGTATATGTAGAGGGCTCCTAACTCAGTCCCAGGGTCAGGAAGGGCCCTATAGGAGGGTTGCCACATGGGAATCTCTTAAAGGACAAATAGGGATCTGCCTCTGGGCAGTGGGAGTGAACACACAGGGTGCCAGCCATGTGCATCAGCCCTGTGCCCAGGGTGGCTGAATGGGTGGAGGGGTGGCCCTGGGGTGTGTCCTGGCGGCCTGGGTGGATGGGGGAGGTTTCACCAGGTGGAACTCTCAGGGATGGAACTGTGGACTTCTCCAGTCTCAGTTCTCTGAGCAGTCTCCTTTCTCAAGGTTACCCCACTCCCCACCCCAGTAATCCTCATTTATTTAATTCCATGTAAGCTCACCCATCTCCAATCCCTTCTGAGCCTCCTGGTTGCACTGGAGCTGGGCTGGGCTGCTTGACCCCCTTTTACAGATGAGGCTCCCTTTCGATGGCCATTGCTCATGGCTCTGAAGTGGGTGGGCCTGGCTGTGTGATCTTGGGTGAGTAGCCTCCCCTCTCTGAGCCTCAGTGTCCTCATCTTGAGAAGCACCCACTGCTTAGGGTCCTTCCTGGTGAGGATTCAGGAGTGATTAGCATGGGGTGGGGTAGTCAGTTAAGCACCGGACAGCGCTGTTGCCCCCTTCAAACAAGACCTCAAGTGCTTTCCCTCCCAGTCTCTCTTGGAGCCAAAGGTCTCAGGCCTCTAGGGCGGGGCAGGGGTTCCAGCCTTCTAGCTGGCCCTTTTTGGGGACACCTTTGCCTGTGGATTCCACCCCCCCCCCGGCACTCTAGGACCCCCCACGTGCTACGTGCACGTGGCTCCCATCCGAGCTTCTGGGAGGGCCGGAGCCCCCGCCCCCATCTCTTCCTGACCTCTCTGCCTTCCAATCCCTCAAAAAACCCAGAGGTAGCGAGCAAAGCGGCTCGTATTCACGAAGCGTAATTCAATCAGGCGGCGATTCCTCTGGGCTCGGGCAGGGGCGAGGAGGAGGAGGTGCGCACAAAAGGGCTGCTTTATTACCTCCTGCAGGCCGGGAATTGCCGCTCTCCCCCAGCAGCGGCCGGAGCCGCCTTTATTGTGTTAACCCATTTGCGTGTCAAGAGCTATTGTACATCTGCCGGTGCGGGTGCGGGCTGCGGGAGGAGGGCTGCGCCACCGGCCGGTCACCTCCTCGGGCGCCGCCCGTCGACCTGATTGGTTGCTAAGTGATTTGCATCCAAGGTAATCACTTTTATCTCCGAAGGATGTCGACTATAATTATAAGCTACTGACATCTTTTGAAATCTGCCTAATGACTATTTTAGTCGGCTGGGGCTGGGGGAGGGGAAGGGGATGGTGGAGGCTGGATGAGGGTGGAGGGATGAATTCCTTCCACCTGGATATTGATTTCGCTAGTGGAGAAATGAGTGCCTACTGTAGGCCTTTAAAAAAAAAAAACATGCTGGCAGGAATGGGGCGTTTGCATTCGGGTGGGCAGATTAGTGCGGAGTCAGAGGTGGGGCTGTAGAGGCCCTGGGGAAGTAGCCACCTGCCCAGAGCCACACACTGGTTGGAATCCGGGTCTCACTGCCTCCTCCTCCGCTCCCCAAACTTCGGCACCGGCCACTCCGGTGGAGAGCACACAGGAATGACAACAGTGATAGCCCTCCTGGCTCTTGGGTGGAGGTCGCCCATCTGGTACCTTCCATCCAGGATGTCCTAACTCCAAGAAAGGCAGGTGAAGAACTTGCTGCTGCCCAGGGTCACCCAGCCAGGGCGTGGTACATGTGGGGTGTCTTTGGCAGAAGTGTGTTGGGGGGGTGATGAGCACTGAGAAGAGAGTGAAAGGGCAAGCCTGGGTTTCAGGTGCCCCCACCCCCACCCCCAGCTGGGGCCAGGGCACCCTGCTGGCTGCTGTCAGCTGGCAGAACTCTGGGGAATGAGACAGGCCTGCAGCCCCTGAGGAGTTGTGCTCTGCATCTAGCATTCAAAGTAGTATTCAAGTTCATTCTTGAATTCTGGACAGAGCAGCAGCAGGACTAGAGGAGAGGCACTGAGGAGGGGGAAACTGTGGCTGGGCAGGGAGGAATCCCAGAGGGCTTCCTGACAGGAGTTTTTTTACCTCTGGGCCCTGAGGTCTGAGTGGATCTGCTCAGCATGGAGTGAAGGAGGTATTGCTGGTGGAGAGAGTTTGGAATCCAGGCATGACCAGGAAGAGCAGGGGAAAGAAAGGGTGGCATGGGGTCTTGAGAGCAGGAGGAGCCAGTGAAGGCCCTGGAGAGGGTGATGGATGTGATAGGATCTGGATGTTGTCAGGTCATTCTGGCAGCCTTTGCAGGGGCTTGGGATTTGTACCCCGGCTTCTGCACTCATTGTACCCCTCAGGGCTTCAGTTTCCTCATTTGTTCAAGGGGGTAGTGGCAGTTCTGTCATAGGCTTGCAGATGGGACGAGCTTGGATTTGCAAGGTGTCCTGGTGAGCTCTGGGGACATCGAGGAGGGAGGGTTTAGCTGGGTGGGCAGGACTCAGACACAGGCCCTGGCCTGTCCTCCTGGCCCCACAGGAAGCCAGTGTCCCAGCCCCAGCAGCTGTTTGGGGCTCTGGGAGCCCCTGCCATTGTGCAGAGGGCACAGGGACAAAGGCTTGGGAGGTCAGGGGGTGAGGCTGAGGCTGGCTGTGAACAGGCTCCCAGGGACGGGGACTTAATGATGCAGAACTTAATGACGCAGTGACTGCGGGGAGGTTGCCTCCCTTGGAGTAGCAGGAGGAGGAGTGGTCTAGATAACAGCTGCTGGCTCCAGGATCTGCTGCCAAGGCAGGGGTGGCCGCCCACGGATTCCAGGCCTGAGCTTGGCACCAAGGGAGACAGAGGTGGCAGGGCTGCCCGGCCTGCAGTCACCAGGCCTCAATTTGGGGCTTGGCCCTTGTCCTTCAACATCTGCATGACTTCAGTCTCATCTGGCAGATGGGTGTACTTAGAAGGCAACTCTGAGACTTGGCAGTGACCCATAGCAAGTGGACAGTTAATGGGAGCTGCTAGTTTTGCTCCTTAATTATCCATTCATTCAGAGAGATTCACTGCTTCAATGCCAAGCTCCCTCCAGGCGCTGAGGATGCAAAGATGAATAAGTCCCAGTTGTCTTGCAAGGGGGTGTCTACTGAGGGAGAGGCCTCAGAGCCACCATCACAGTCCAGTGCGTTAAGTGCCACAACAGAGGGATTCCCAGTGTACAAGCCCTGTGCCAGAAATGGGTAGGGGTGGGGGAATGGGGCCCAACAGTGAGCAAGGCCCTCTGGGGCCTCTTGCCTCTCAAAGCATACTAGGAAGTCAGAGGTAGAAACTGTTCCTTCTGGCTGGAGTAGCCAGGGAGGGCTCCCTGGAGAAGGAGGCCCTGGTGATCACTGGCTTTTTTGGACTGCTTTTTAAATACTTGCTATCGTGAGAATCACTCGATGCTGTTGGGCATCTTCTGTGTGTCATCCTGAGCTTCCTGCTTTGACGTTTTGCTCACTCATTTAATCCTTATATCGCTGTTTTTATCCCTGTTGTGTAAACGAGGAAACTGAGGCTCAGTGATGTGCACAGACCAGCCCCGGATCATGTAGCAGGTCAGTGGAATCCCCTTCGTTATCCACACTAGCTTTTGCCTCTCCTCTGCCCTTGAGGGGGCTGGGTTGGTTGTCACAGGAAGATTCTTGGGCCAGGGCTGAGGGGACCCACTTCTGGGCCAACTGTCCCCTTTATGACCTGCACGGCCTTGAGCAAGTCATTCCCCACCCCCACCACACCCCAGCCCCAGCGCCACCTCCATAGAATGTCAAGGACAACAGATCCACGGAAGGCCAGCCTTGTCCACTGCTCTGCCCTGGGCAGACATCGCTAGTCAATTGCTGCCCTCCTCCCCTGCTGAGTGCAGACCTGACCTTGGGTTCTTTCCAGGGCTCTAGGCAAGCAGTGCTAATCAATCAGTGGGGCCCCATGTGCTGAGACCCTGTTGCCTGCCTGGCCTCATTGAGCTCAGCTATCTTGCTGGCCTGTCTCCATGAGGTTCAGGCCCATGTGCTCCTGTGAGGGCTGGGGGCCAGGGGGCCAGAGTGAGAGGTTCTGGGGGCTCTTCTGTGAGGAGATGGGCTGTCTTTCAGCTGTGAGAGCTGTTTAGGTTTGAGGGTCCATTGCCCTCCAACAACCCTGCCAATAGGTTTGCGGCCTGTCAGTGCAGTTCAGTGCATGCATCGATTCAGAATGCTTACGGTCTGGTTGATATTAACAGAATTTATTGAGCTCTTCCTGTTCACCTGGTCCTTCACGGGCACCTGCTCATTCATCATTCAACAGAGTACCTGCAGCGTGTCTTAACACCTCTAGGAAAGATTCTTAACCCATTTTAGAGATGAGGAAACTGAGGCTTGAACACTAGGGTCATGCACTTGGTGTGTGGCTAAATTGGCATTCAAGCACCAATCTTTGTAAGTCCACAGCCTGGGGTGGGGGTGAGAGAGGGAGAGGCAGGCACACAGGGCAGCCTTCCTGGAGGAGGTGTCCTTGGTTCTGAGGCTTTAAGGCTGGTGAACTTTTGACAGGCAGAGCTGGGAACGGGAGCCTACTAGGCGGAAGGAACAGCATGAGAAGCGGCTCAGAGGCAGGCAGGCAGGCAGGCAGGAGGAATATTTAGATTGAGGGGCCATCGTGTGGCTGGCATGTGTAGGGAGCCAGGGCCTAGCCTTGGCATTTGGACTTTGCCCTCCCAGGAAGGAGCTATGGCGGCTATTCAGTCAGAGGAATGACCTGGCAAGTGTATTTATTGAGTGTCTCTGGGAGCCCAGGGTGAGGCCTGCTGGCTCTTGAAGCTACCTCTGGGCACTAGAAGCTTTACCCTGGTGCACAGTAGGTAGCCATTCAGGAAAAATCAGTTGAATGAATAAAGGAACAAATGCTTTGTAGTAAGGGGCAGGTTCATGTGGGTAAGAAGAGCTGGTCCTGTGAGCAGAAGCTGTCCAGGTGAGCGCATTTGTGTGTTAGGTCCCAGCTCACACACTGAGCCTCAGTTTCCTCATCTGTAAATGGGACTCATGCCGATGCTGGGGTCAGCATGTCTTTAGTGACATTTGGAGTCCCCGGACTGAAATGCTCCTGACCTCCCCCTCCCAGCTGAAATGGAGGGGAGCGGCCTGAGTCCCTCTCTGCAGGAAACACCAGGCCTGGGGGTGGATGGGGGTGGGGTGGGGACCAGGGGGTCCCCAGGGCAGGGTTCCAGCGCTCCCCAGTCCTGCTGCCCATCCCTCCCCACCTCTCCATGGGCCCAGCGCTTGGGGGGATGAAAGATGAAGGTTCGTGACCATTTTTTAACTCAATAAAGGGAGAGACAAGCTGCAGGCTGCAGTCCGGAGATATAATTAGTTCACAGCAGTGGCACTTTCTTGATTTAGCTTCTGAGAGAACAAGACAAGGATGTTATACCCAATTAGCAGTAACATCCAGTCGGAGCCTCAATAGGTGCGATAACAAGCTATTTTTATGACTTTTCTTTCCCTGGCTTGGAGGGGGTGGGGGGAAGGGGATATCAGGGCCTTATTTCTTTTCTTCGGGGAACAATTATTAGTGATCTCAGGATTTTCAAAAGCCAAATGATGCCTTTGTTAACCCAAACAAGAGAGCATCCCAGGGTGGCAGCTGGGGTGGCAGGCTGGCATTCTGAGCCCAGAGGAAGGGTGCAAGCCCCTTGCCCCCACTCTGGAAGGGCTCCCAAATGTAGAGAGCCCATCGGGTTTGGCAGGGGAAGCCCAGGCGCCTTAAGATATTCTTAGTCCTTGCCTCAATTTCCCAACCTGCTTTAGAAGGCGCATAAGGAGGCCAGGCCAGTTCTCCTGGGGATGAAGAAAGAGCCCGTGATGGCCCTTGGCAGCCCTTCCTGGCAGCACCCTGGGGTCCCCTCTGCCAACTGGGCCAGAGCTTGTGGCTCCTCCGCCTTGAACCTGCCATTGCGCTCTGCCTACTGGACCCGTTATGGCCTCTGACCTGAGGACCCCAGACCCTCTCTGGCAGGGGCCAAGCGGTGATTAGCTCCACTCTCTCTACCCTCATTACCCCCGCAGCTGGGGCACCCGATGCTGGCCAAGTCCTCGCTGGGCAGGGAAGCCCTGCCAAGCCCCACCCCAAGTACCGGGCTATGCTCGACTCCTGGTGAGGGCCGGGGGATGCCCAGAGAGGGAGCAGGTTCCTGGGCCTCCGCCCATCCTGCTGAATCTACCCCACCCAGCCTGCCATCCTTTCTCCCTGTCAGCGTGGAGCCCCACATTTGTGGTTCAGACAACTGACAAATCTAGCCATGCAAAGTGGGAGTTTAATTGCAAACAGTTTTTATGGATCATGGGCCCATCTGTGCCACCATATGCAAAAAGGGAAAAAAAAACCCTACCACTTTGTGTGTGTGTGTTTTGTTTTGCTCCCCGCCCTACCCCCTAAACTGACTTCAGTAGAAATGGTTGCCAAGGTTTTTCTGGCTGGAACCAAGCTCTGAGCTAGGACCCGTTCTGGGGGCTTCCTGCAAGGCTGGGGCTGGAGGGTGGGAACTGGGAGAGGCTGGGGTGAGTCAGGTTGGGACCTGATTGCTGAGAGGCTATAGTCTCCCCAAACTGCCAGCCGCTCCCCAAACCTACCAGCTTCTCTCAAAATTCCAGGGCTTTGCAGCACCCACTGACCCAGTGCCACACCCCGCCTTTCCCAGACACCTGGCTGGTGCTGTTTACACAGCCTCTGGGCGCAGTACTTGCATGGAGCGGACACCCCATGATGTTGATGGAAATGTGTGAATGAGCGAATGAGCCATGTCTTGGGTCCAAAGAACCCAAGGGGCTTCCCCTCCTGTTTCTAGCCTGGGGAATGGAGCCCCAGGAAGATGGGGGCTGCCCAGCCCTGCCAGGGGCCTGATGCCCAGCCCGGCTCCAGCAGATGAGCCCTGCCCAAGGCAGAAGGGCATCTGGGACTGTGGATCAGCCCTATCCTTAACTTGCGCTTCACCCAGAGGCTCGGGGGCTCCACCTTGTCTTGGGGTTCAGGGAGGACTTGCTGCTGGAGGCAGCCCACCAGGATTTGATTCCGGCTGGATGACTGACTCTGACTGTTGTTTCTCCCTCTGTAAAATGGGAATAAGTTGATGTGATGCTGCCTGCAAAGCGCTTCTGTATCCATTCATCATCTCTCTTCCCCCATGAGGCTGTGAACGTTGTGAGGGGAGATCTCTGCTTTGTTCTCTATGTCTTCCCAGGTTCCTAATTAGGCTGTTTACTGAATGAATAAATGAATGAACGAATGCATGCA
>PVKY010007760.1:0-14860 GCA_004027775.1 Bradypus variegatus
ACAGGCTGCCAGTGGCAGGGGTTAAGGGCAATGAGAAGTGAATGCATAATGGATGTGGGCTTTCTGATTGGGGAGATGGGAAACTTTTAGAAATGGAAGGTGGTGAAGCTACAGCAACATACTAAATGTGACTAATCTCACTCAACAGTATGCTTGGGAGGGTTTCACACTGCAAGATCTATGCTGTATGGATGTTCTCACAATAAAAAAAGAGAGACAACAGCTAAAGACAATGATAATTAAAGGCAATACATGATCCTGGATGGGATCTAACAAGGGGGGAGAGGAGGCTCAAAAAGACATTATTGGGATCTTTAAAAAAAAATTGGAATCTAGAGTGTAGGCTTCACATCAATTTTACATTTCTTGAACTCGATAACGGCACTTAAGGTGATTACATAAGTGAATATCTTTGTTCTTTGGAAATGTACATGGACAAATTAAGCGTCCAAGGAGCACAATGCATACAACCTACACTCAAGTGTCCAGAAAATGGACTGATAAATATATGGACAAACAGACCAATAGATAGATAGATCGATGGGTAGACAGATGGATGGACACATAGAATGATATGGCAAATATCACAAAACGTTAAAACTGGTGGATCTGGGTTCCTGGGGGATAGGAGTATGTTGCAGTTCTCTGTATTGGGTTTGCATTATTTTTGTAACCAGTAAGTTTGCAAGTATTTCAAAATAAATTCAAAAATTTTCTAAATACTGAAATTGTTTTTTCAAAAGTTAAACATGGACTGAAAGAAGAGGATAAGATGATCTGACAAAGAGAAGGGGGAAGAGCATTCCAGGCGAAGGGAACAGTGCGTGCAAAGTCCCGGAGGTGAGGAGGAGTACGTGGTGCTGTCAAGGAACAGAAAGTCTAGTGTGCACGGAACACAGTATGAGAAGTAAGAGAGCGGGAAATGAGCTGGAGACAGAGGCAGGGCAATGGGGAGTCACTGAGGATTCCTAAATTAGGGAATTCCAGAGGTAACAAGGCTGTGTGTGGAACCCAGGTGCCCCGACTCTTCAATGTAATGCTCAGAGAAGTAACTAAATTGCTGACTTCGATATTCCAACTTACAAGAGGCCAAAATATCCCAAAACCTCACCGTGGAATACATGCAAATTTAAAACAATAGATAATTCAGACACAGGATGCACAAGCTATACCAGCCAGGATGTTTGGAAAAATTGCAACTTGTAAATGCATTTCTAGCACTTCCCTTACTAGGTCTACACAGTGAGTCACAAATAAGTCTATCATCTTGTCAAATCCAGGAAGAGCTCAGTGCATCCTCAACTCCTAGATCCACTGTATTTGTATTTAGAAGCATTTTACTCTAAGACAGGGGGTCTCCACATGGGGACAATCCCCACCCCAACCCCCACCCCCAGTGGGCATTTGGCAATGTCTGGAGATATTTTGTTTGTCACAACTGGAAGGTGCTCTTGTCATCTGGTGGGTGGAGACCCAGGATGCTGCTAAACATCCTACAGCCCGACATAGCACAGAACATCCAGCCAAAATGTCAATAGCTCTGAGGATGAGGAAGCCCTGGGCTAATGAAACATAATGCAAAGCTGAGCCTACCATCACTGGTAATTTTCTTCCATGAACCCAGCTTGCCTTGCCCATCAATATTACTTTATAATGTGTACTTAAAAGTAACGACAGAACATTTCTTAAATCAACAGCTAAATGTAATTAGTTTGAGCTCAACTACTGCAATGTATACTTTTTGAACTGAGCAAAGGGCATCGTATAAACAATAAAGAAAGGACTTTGCTTGGAAATATAAGCAAGGGCACAACCCAGCATTCCCCAAATTCCAAAAGACAGTAGTTTTGGGAATATAAATGGGAGTTGTAACAAAGGAACAGTGAAATACACCTGGGTCACACTGGGTTAAACAAAGTTAGTTTTTTTTTTTTTCTCCTCCTTGCAGGACTTCTCAGAGCCTTTACTTTGTTAATGTTTATTAAAACTCTCCAAGAGGGAAGGAGTCAGAATGGGCAGTATTTCCAAAGTTTATTTGAACCCAGAACCTTTTATTCTTTGAACACCCCAGAAGACAAATATGCTGCAGAATACACTTCAGGAAATGCTGGTGTCAACAGGACTTCAAGGGAAATATTCCTACACCAGGGAAAGGCCTTCATGGGGAATGAACTAAAAGCAAAGCAATGCTCCTGATTTCCAGTGGGACTCATTCATTCACTTAAGCAGTCCTCTTGAACTCTCTCCTGGGGAATATTTCTACTTAGTTCAAAGTACTCTATTTGAAAGTGATAAAACTGCAGTCTCCTTTTAGCCCCATATTAAGAATTCAACCGACACTCACAGGATTTAAACTGTTCCTTTAATAGAAATCTTCGAAGAAGATATGCCAACATCATAAATCAAAATTCTAAGTTTTATTATATTTATATAAAGCGGTACCTGGAGAACCACATAGAGAAAGAGCAAGCCAGAGGACTTGGGACACTCAAAAGAGCAAGGAACACCCACTGAGGGCAGAGGCGGGGAGGGGAGGAGAGAAAGAACATGCCCGAGAGCATTTGCGTCATTACTTGGCATTTATTGAAGGTCTATTATGTGCTGGGCACTGTTCCAGGTTCTCAGATATAGTAGGGACTAAGTGACACCAAAATCCCTGCCTTCCAGAATGCCACAGAAAAAGCAGAAAGAACGAGCAAGAAGGAGGAAGACCCTGCTGCTTTCATTTCAGGCGCAGGGACGGTCCTAAGATGAAACATAGCATTGTCCTCGTCCTTCCCTGCAAGATACTCAGCTTGCCCCTGTCCACTCCCTTCTTCCAAGCCCCCCCAGGCCTCAGCAGCGGACCCCTCCCCAGCCTTGGCCCTTTACCTTGATAGCCGCATACCCCTCCAGCTTGTCCATCTCAGCCAACAGTGCTGAGAGCAGAGATGACTTTCCACAGCCCACCTGGCCCACCACAGCCACGAAGGCCCCTTCCGGCACGGAGAAGGTGATGCTGAAATGACACAACCCCCCCGCCTCAGCCACACTCTTCCTGAACCAGGCCTGCAGGAGGCACCCCCTGCCCCTGGGAAGCTGGGTTCACCCAGGATGGGGCAGGAGCCCTGCGGGTGGAGGGACAGAAGGCTCGGCTGTCACCAGCACTTAGGGTCCCAGGACTCCTTCCTCCGCGTGTGCTGTGGAGCCGAGTTCAGGGAACAGTCTCTGGGAGCCCCAGTGTGAGTCCCAGGGCAGGTTCTGGGAGGCAAAAACATGGCACAAAATGGTGCTAGAGAACCCGGGGACCATGTGAGGCCAAGAGGGCCCAGGCAAGGTGACTGACTTTGCCTGGGGGCACAAAGCAGGTGTCCTGGAGGAGAGGACACCTCAGGGTGACTTCTGAGGGCAGGGAAAGCACAGGGGTGGGGTCAGGGATCCCCAGGTTGGTGAGGAGGCAGGGGGTGCGGGGGTGGGGACGCTGGAAGCGGGCGGTGGCAGCCGGACCTGAGAGGACCTCAAAGAGGCCCTGCTGAGATGCTCCCGGGTTGCCAGCTACCAAGGGTTTGAGTCAGGGGATTGGCACAAATGACTCTGACTGGGTCCCATAAAGATGACTCAGGTGAGATCGATCCTTACAAATAACTGTACGTTCTCCTCAAAGACTGAAAACAGAACTGCCATATGACCGGGCAACTCCACTCCTAGAGATATACCCCAAAGAAATGAAAGCAGGGACTCATTCACAGCAGCGTTTTCACAAGAGCCCCAAGATGGAAGCAACCCAAGTGCCCGATGGGAGATAAACAGAGCAACAAAATGTGGCCTAGACCTGTGGTGGAATATTACTCAGCCATAAAAAGGAATGGAGTTCTGATACATGCTACAACATGGATGTACCCCGAGAACATTATGCAGAGTCAGCAAAACCAGATACAAAAGGACAAAAACTGTATGAGTTTGCTTTCTAAAAATATCTAGAATAGGTAAATTCAGAGAGACAGAAAGTAGATTAGTTACCAGGTACCATGGTAGGGAAGGAAGAACAGGAATTATTGCTTAATGGGTGCAGCAGTGCTGTCTGGGGAGATGGAACACTTGGTAACGGACGCTGGTGATGACAGCGTATAACACTGTGAGTGTGACTGACGCACTAAACTGTATACTTAAAGACGGCTAAGATGGGAAATTAATGCTACGTACATCTGCTACCACAAAAAGAAAATGGTTCAAAGGGCAAAAATTCTATGTTACATATGTTTCCACAATACAATTTTTAAAAAATAACAGTAAGTAAAGAAAAATAAAATAAGCTTTTCAAAAAATTCGCCGAGGTTGCTGAGTCAACATGTGGTCAGCCAGCACGACGGGCTGCACGTGTCAATCGCTCCTGTTCTGCCGGGCAGGGCAACGGGTGTCTCGAGTCTGCGCTGGGTTTACTTATGTTGGCTATGCTTCACCAAAGCAGCAACTGTGATTTTAATATATTAGTGGAAATGCTGTTAGATGTTCGTGTCCCTGATCATTTAATTCTTGTGAAATCGCTGCATGGAGACACTGAGTCTTTTGTCCCTATAAAATGAACAAGGAGCATTATGGCTGCTGGGAGGGGAGTGGAAAGAGGCCAGAATGGAACAGGAAGCAACTGGCACTCTCCAGGAGGGATCTGAATAATTTTATAGGTGCAGAGAGGGAAAGGTTGAATGGAGGGAAGTCCTGGGACTCCACGGGGGCAGGAAGACTCAGAACGGGAAGGCCTTTGAGACCAGAAGGACTGAGAGAAGGAGGGAGGCGCACAGATACAGATTATTTTGTTGGGGGAGCGGGACAAGAGAGACAACCAAAAACTTGAAGCAGAAAGGATTTCAGACATGAGGAAGAACTTCTTAAAAGTGCAAACCTACCAAGAATTTTCAAGGAAGGCTTTATGCAGATTCTGTTCCCTGGAAAACTCTGTTCTTGTTCCCACCTCCTCCCCAGAATAAAACAGCCAGGAATTTGGCTGTCCAGCCAGCAGGTGATTGTTTACGGGGATGGGGCATAAATTTGGTCTCCTAAAAGGACCTTTCTGGCCCTGCATTTTGGGGATTACGTGAAGGTGGCCTCAAAGAGCCATAACAAGGCCTCCAGCCAGAAAGAAATATGAGGCACTTGACAAGTTGCCTGGGGAGGAAGGTCACTCCCTGGGATGCTGTGTGCTTTGCAAAGATAAGGAGACCCGGCGGGCAGGGCACCAGATGGGGAGGTGGTGAGAAAGGGTGAGCCGGGCAACCCAAGGGCCTTGGAGAGGACGGGAAAGGACCGCTCCATTCTGACAGCAGCTGCAGGTGGACGCGAACCCCCTTCTGTAGCCCCCAGCCGCCCTTGAGCAGCCTCCTTCCTGGCACAGCGTTTGGTTCAGGAAGGGGCACATCGCCCAGTTAGGGCAACCAGGAGGCAGCTGGTCTGCTGAGGAGGTAGGGTGCTAGGGGCCTCTGCCACCATGAGGGGGAGGTTACCCGAGAGTGAAGCAAAGACAGAGAGAGGTGCCTGGTGGCATCATTTGTGTCCCTGGATCCTGCCATACCTGAAAGTGGGGCTCAGTGGTCACAGGAGCCCCAAATTTCCCTTTTGCCTAAACCCTTCTGTACAGGCTCCTGTCACAATCAGAGGGAAACCTCTGTGCCAGGCACCCTCTCATCTGCTCCTCATACCACAGCCCAAGCAGGTGTGACTGGCCCTATTTGTCATAAGGGTAAACTGAGGCACAGACAGGTAAAGTGACCTGCCCAAGGCCCCAGAGTTGGAGCGTGGTTAGAATTCAACTCCAAAGCCCCGTGGTCTTTTCCACGCCACCAGGGGTGCCCCGGCTTACCCACTGAGCGTGGGAGTGTCGTCCCTGGCCCAGGTGAAGGTCGCATTCTTCATGGTGATGCTGTTTGTCCCCCCGCCTGGAAAAAAAGCACCACAGGAGGAAGTCATGGCACTGGGCATGAGCAGAATGCCCTCATTTTCCTTTTTCTTTTCTAATGGGGCAGTTTCAGCCCAGATGCAGCCGTTAGGCATTAGCTGGTCACATCAGCTGGTTTCTGGAAGGAAAACCCAAACCAGCAGTTCTGGAGGCAGCCTAGGACCCAGAGAGCAGAAGGAAACCACAATGGGTTTGTGCCTGGAAGAATGGGAGGCTGTGCCAGGATGACGCCCACAGTGGCAGACGGACAACGAGGGCAACTGGATGTTCCCCCTGCCCCTCGTCTTGGGCAGGATCGGGGCAAGGTCGACAGGGGGAGCAAACCCCACCCTCGCCCCTCACGCAAACACACTCCCCTTTGAGTGCAGCCCTTAATTCAAAGTGGGGTGCGTGGCCCCTAACTCCAGGTCCCAGGCAGCCTCCACACACCTGCTTGCCACTGCTCTCTCTCCCCCAGCCATGCCCCCTGCACACACCTGGGCAGGTCAATCCCTCTAAAACACTAGTCACAGTAAACAAACAAACAAAAATGCAGGACACAGAACCGCAAGTGCAGTGTGAAGAGGGGCAGCGGCACTTTTAAGACAAAGCTGTAAGTTGCAGGCTCCATGTGGGAGCATCTGTCTTTGCTAACTTTTCCTGCCTTTATTTTCCCTTTAGTTCACGTCGCTTAAAAAACAAATTGTCTCAGGATGATTAGCCACCTGAAAACCATCTGGAGATAAGGCAGAATATTTTTCTGAGGTTGTCAAATGAAGAAGTAAGCTCCCACACGCATTAAAGAAACAGAAACCTGTGGTGGAAGGAAGTTAATGGTTAACCTCACTTTCCTCCCTCACCTCTCAGCAAACAGAACCAAACCAGGAGGCTGGTGGGTTCCACTGAAGGAATTTAAGAAAGCCACTCAGGCCGGACAGCTCCAGGGCATGCAGAGAGCTGGCTGGAAGGCCCAGCAAATGGCCCTGCCTGGTACCCGGGGAGTGAGGATAAACATCCGTGAGAGTGCAAATGCCTAGGAGCTCCATGGGGGCAGGAAGGAGGGGGTGAGGCCCGGACGGCATGGGGAGGGCTGGGGGTTTTCCGGCACTCGCCCGCCGCAAGCATGAACAACTTTGGCAGCATCACAAAACCTCCCCTGGCCACCTCAGACTTCAGCCCTTGTGTTCTGTAGAGAAATCTGACCCCAGAATAGATGGCATCATTCCTGCGTCATGGAGGGGACTCAGGACTTGGTGTAGCAGAAACTGGGTAGGGGCCAGGATGCTGGGAGGAAGATTCCTGCATCCATGAGAGAAGTGGTTCTCAACTGGGGTGACTACGCCTCCCCAGGGGACCCCTGGCAATGTATGGGGACATATTTGGTTGTCATAGCTGGGGAGGAGATGCTCCTGGCATCTCGTGGGCAAAGACCAGGGATGCTGCTAAATATCCTACAACAGCCAGGACAAAGAATGTTCCAGCAGTAGTGCCAAGGTGGAGAAAGCCTCACCTGGAGGGTTGAGCTGCTGATGCCATGGATCACTTGCCACCAAGGGACCAAGGGACCACCGCCACGGTTACGGCATCTCCCACACACACCGGGCCCCAGTCAGGGCATTTCACCTACCATGGAGGGCACAGCCGAAAGCCCCCAAGATGCCAGGCTCATTGTCACACCTTGTAACAAATCGACACACACATTCGTTCCCCTGGCAATATCTATCACGCTCAGGAGCCAGACTGCAAGGGTGCGCGTCCCCTGCCACCATTTACAAGCCTCACGCTCAGGAGCCAGACTGCAAGGGTGCGCGCCCCCTGCCACCATTTACAAGCCTCACGCTCAGGAGCCAGACTGCAAGGGTGCGCGTCCCCCGCCACCATTTACAAGCCTCACGCTCAGGAGCCAGACTGCAAGGGTGCGCGTCCCCCGCCACCACTTACAAGCCTCACGCTCAGGAGCCAGACTGCAAGGGTGCGCGCCCCCTGCCACCATTTACAAGCCGCCTGACTTCCCTGAGCCTCCCTTTGCTTGTCTGTACACCGGGGTTGGTGGGGATGGAAGGGACCTCAGAGGGCTGTGCCAAGCGTACACGAGGCAGCACCCCGACACCTCACACCAATGCTCAGCACACGGCAGGTGCTCGGTCTGTCCCAGGGGAGCCACACAGGACAGCAGGGAAGAGAGTGGACGACCTCCTCCGACTGGCTGCTGGCTGCTGGGTGAGAATCTTGGTTCTCGGGCAAGTGCCTGAGGTCATTTCCCCATCCGTAAACTGGGGATGGTCACAGCTCTTCTCTCCGTGCGTGGTGGGAGCATTTGGTGAATTAGTACACCTGCATCCTCGGAACAGCACATCCCACCTCAAGCTGCCCAGGAGGGAAAGCGGCCACTGCCATTTAGTGCAGTTAGTATTTGTTATGAAGTTCCTGGGAGACGCAGCTGTGAATGAGATCCCCACTGATGGGAGTCAACTGGGAAAGGATAAATTAATCAGCTGCAAAATAAACGAACGTACCAATAAAAATCCGTACAACACCCTGCCAAAGAAAGGCACCTTTGTTCTCACTGTCCACAGAAGGAAACTGAGGACCAGATGGTGGTGGGGACTGCCGGGTATACGCAGCTAAGGGGTGGGGTGGAGGCTGCTCCGTCCCCCCGGAACGGAAACGAGGTCCTGGGCCCTGGAAGCTGAGCCCCGCCTCCCAGAAGGAAAGCAGAAGTGCAAGCTGCCCTCCTGGAATGGCCAAGACGAGAGTTGGCGACGCCCGAGGAGGCCCGGCTAAGCTTCCCTTCCCATCTGCCGACCCTGCGGGGCCCTTGCTGCCCAGGCCTCACGGACGGACAAGCTGCCAGGCAGAGCCAAGGCCCAGGGCAGCAGAGCGAGGCCAGCCCAGCACCGCGGGACGGTCACACACCATCCTTGACAGGCTGCCGCTCGATGCTGTCTGGCTCCAGCTCCTCATGAGAAAGGAAGATCCGGAGGCGCTTGAGAGAAACGCTTGCCTACGAGGAAAACAATTACAGGGCGTGGTTATTTCTAAGAGCTTTTGTATTTATTTATTTTTAAAACACACTAATGCTTGACTCTCTGTGGTTACCTCTGGGTGCAGGGGGGAGGGGGGTGACCACATCCTCCTTTATGTCTGAAGGGGAAAAATGCTCTACAAAGGAGCGTATATTTTAGAACAAAAAGTAAAATGGGTATAGGGTTCTTGTTTTCCTTTAAATGCCTACAAGTGGCATTCAGAAGGATGGGCAGGGAGATTTTCCTAGATGTAAGTGCCTTAAGGAATAAAAACACCACCAGGCTTTTGCCCTGGTGGATGCCTTGGCCTGAACCAACGTAACCCACCTGGAGGGTGGCTGAGCTACTCTCTCACGTCCTCCAGACAGGCCTGCCCCTACCACTCCACCCACATATGCCAAATGCCATGGTCCTGATTCAGGGAGCCCAACCATCAAGCCATTTCCAACATGATCCAGAAAATTCTAATGTGGGCCATGTGTTATTTTAAGAATTACTATCAATTCTGTTAGGGATGATAGTGGTGTTAGGATTTAAGAAAGGACACATGCGGAAGTATTTATGGGTGAAATGTCAGAAGCTCTGGGATTGATTGAAAATTCTTCAGCAAAGAAAAGAAGGGAGGGAGATAGAAAAAGGGTTGGGAAAAAACAGAGTGGCAAAATGTTGATGCCATTGAATCTGGTGACTGGTTTGTGGGCTGGCTCATTATAGTAGATCTCTCTACTTCTGTGTACAGTTGAAATTTCTCATCATAAAAAAGTTGTTTTGTTTTTAATAAAACCTACAACCAGAGTAATTATCTTAATGCTGACTTATCTTTGCAGCTGAAACTGGAGTTTTCAAAATGAACATGGGCCGTGCTCAGGAGAAGAATGTAAAAAGTACGGGTGGCAAAAAAAGCGGAAGGGGCTACTCCAAATAGTGTAAAAGTGTGACAAACTAGATTTCCTCTCCCGAGAGAGTCACCCGCCTGCATTTTAAGGACTCTAGGGGTTCCAGGCTGGGGTTTTTCAAATGGTGGGTCAAAGTCTATTAGTGGGTTGGGAAGTTGATTTAGTGAATATAGAGCCACAGAAGAAGGCAGGAAGGAAGGAAGGCAGGGAGGGAGGGAGGAAGGAAGGGAAGAAACTAGAATAGAATGGGGCAGGCCCAAACAGAGCAGAACACAATATAGTATTTCAGAATGAATCTAACAGAGTGGGAGAAAGCCTTGCTGCGTACGAAACAAAAGTGTCAGTTCCCTGTGAAGAAGCGTTTCTTGGGGATATGAAAGCCACCGGCTTGGCCTTGTCCAGTCCACTGGCCCCACGGGAAGTGTAACAAGAGGGAGCTGCAGGGAGGGGAACTTCAACATCTGCTGCTTTGTTTCCACAAGCCCAGAGACCCCTGCCCCCAAACCCTGGACCCCCCACCAGCCTCACCCCATACCTGCACAATGCTGCTGATGACCATGGGGAGAATATTCAGGGGGAACCGGAGGATATTGAACAAGGCCAAGGACACGAAGGCTTTCTGGGCATCCAGGATGTTGTTCTTGTCGACAGTCACGTAGACGGCAAACGTAGACAGGGCCACCTGGAAGGAGAAGGCGCCGCATCGACTTAGGAGCAGTGATACTCCGACCACCGCACATTCAGGCCGGCCCCACGTGGGAGGCGACAGGCGACAGCTGGCCGCTGGATGTGATGGAAAAGGCCCAGGACAATGTCTAGCACACAGCAGGTGCTCGCTAGACGCACACTCAAAAAATGAACTGAATAAAGGAGTGCCCAGGAGCCTGAAGGCCTGGCCTCTTGCACCGACTTGCTCAGGGCACACTGGAGGGAATTCTCACCCTTACTTGACAACACCAAGTGCAGTCCCACCTGTAGGCTTTTGCCCTGGCAGATGCCTCGGCCTGAACCAACATACCCACCTGGAGGGTGGCCGGGTTACTCCTCACGGCCTGCAGACAAGCCTGCCCTTACCGCTTCACCCAAACATGCCCGCCATGGCTCTGCTCTCTCTCTCCTCTTACCCTGGCTTTTCTTCCTGGTCCTTACCACTCCCTGCCATCAACAGCCTGCCCCCCACACTGAAACACCAACTCCACAATGGCGGGGATCTTGTTTTGTACATGGCTGTGTCTTCAGTACCTACAAGCAGCCCTGGCACATAGTAGGTGATCACAAAACACTGACAGTGAATGAATGAAGGAGAACTTGGGACAGTTCCCTCAGTCGTCTTGTCTGTAAAATAGGGGGTGAAGGTGGAGGATGAGTGCCACAGTTTAAAGCTCCTGCCAGCTCATATGGTATATGACTTTATGCCTCAAAGAAATGGATGATTCAACAAGAACCAAAGAAAAGCAAACACTCAATGCTTCTCCAGAGGCCACTCCCTTCTACACAAACAAAGTCAGGCTTGGGTTAAGTCCTGAGTTGGTTCTCAGGATTTCGCCACCAAGCTCAGACCTAAACTTGATTTCAGTCTTGTGGGATACCTGTGGTTAACCTCCCCCGGGATACCGAGGACTGCCCACGGCCCCAGAAGCAATGGGTCAGCGTGCCCCGCCCTCACCACTGGGGATGAGTCCCAGGTGTCCCAGAGGAGGTTAACCACAGATATCCCACAAGAGCATCCGGGACATAAGAACACAGCAAATCTGGAAAACCTCAGTCCCTGGCCAATGGACACATGTCCCCATATTCCCAGATCTATCTGAAGTTTTCCCTGGGGGAAATAAACTGCCTGCGTCCCTGCCTTTTCAAGCTCAGGGTAAACTGTCAGGAAGTCCAGAGAGCTGAGCCCTGCATCTGGTGTCACTCTGGTCCAGTGTGTTTCCCAGGCCTCAGCTGCATCATTTCTTTGTTTCCTACCAGAAGGTGGCATAGCTTAAAAAGCTAAAATCGTGAGCTCTGCTGCCCATCAGTGGTGTGACCATGGCCATGTCTTCTCACCTCTCCGAGCAAGCCTGTTTTCCATCGATAAAACAGGGACCATGATCCACACGATTTGCCACATGCAGCAGGCAGCACAGCACCCAGAGCACAGAAAAACTCAACATACTGCAGGTGAATTTATTTCTTGTGACAGAACTCAGTCCAAACTCCCTGGTGTGTTCTTCCCAAGAATCTACGGACCTGGTCCCAAGAGCAAGGGGTAGGAAAGAAGAGCTGGTTCCTGTTCTGGCTCCAACATCAACAAGCAAATGACTTTGGGGCAAGGCAGAGAAACTTTCCAGGCTCTGAAGCCAAGAGGGAGGCAGGACACTCAAAAAGCCGCTGATAAATGATCCTAGAATATCCACAGATAGTGGCTTTCCTCAACCGAGCAGTAAAGATGCACTGGCTTTCTTATCCAAAGATATTCTTTTACTCAAAACTCTTAAAACATATCCATACCATGGGGTATTATTCGGCATAAAAGGAAATGAAGTACTGGCACATATGCTACAACATGGATGAACCTTGAAGACACCAGGCTAAGTGAAATAAATCAGACATAAAAAGCCATGTATTCTGTGGCCATGAATGATTCCATTTATACGAAATGTCCACAGTAGGCAGATCCACAGACAGAAAGTAGGTTAGTGGTTTCCAGGGGCCACGGGGAGGAGAGATCGGGAAGTGACTGCTAATTTGGGTGATGAAAATGTTATGGAATCAGATGGTAAAGATTGTACAACCTTGTGAAAATACTAAAAACCACTGAATTGTACACTTTAAAAGGGGCGAATTATAGTTCAAAAATATAATAACAAATTAAAAGAAAATCTTTCATAAGTCAGTCTATTTTACTCAGTGTAGAAGCCAAAGTCTAGACTCCAACCACACGGCCCGCCTGGTTTGAATACATCCCTTTTGTAACTTGTCTGGACTCCTCTCCTCCTGCTTTCCCGCTCGCTCCCTCTCTTCCAGCCTGCTGGCTGCCACGGTTTTGCCTCCTGCAGACAGGTGCAGGCCTGCCGCAGGGCCTTTGCACGTGCCCTCCCCTCTACCTGGCTTCTACCTGGCTCGCTCCTTCACCTCCTCCAGGTCTCTGCTGCAGTGTCACCTTCTCAGAAAGGCCTTTGACCCTCCTACTTAAAACCAGCTCTCCCTATGCCTCTGACCTGAATCTGCATTTTTTTTCCACAACACTTAGTTCACTTTGGCATCCTATACGATTTATTTATTTATGATGTTGATTGTTTACGGTCTGTCTCTCCCAGTTAGAATGAGTGCTCCACCAGAGTGGGGATTTTTGTTGGTTGTATTCATTGCTCTATTTCCAGTGCCCAGGACAGTAACTGGATCACGGGAGATTCTCAGTAAAGGTGTGCTGGATGGATGGATGGATGGATGGATGGATGGATGGATGGATGGATTTCCCCAAGGGCAGGAGAGCACGCACTGGGAGGTGTCCCTTCAGCAATGGGGAAACCAGGTCTCAGGCCTCTCACCCCCAGATCACACCAGCCCCCTGGTGACCAGAGGTGGCTGCTGGCAGCACAGGTCACACATAAGGTGCCCTCAGTAAGACCTACAGCCCTGGCTTCTCCAGGAAGCGGAGGTCAGTCATTCATACAGTTATTAACTGAGCACCTACTGCGTGCCAGGCCCTGCGTGCTGGGGAGTGAGACGCTCTCGCAAAGCCAAGACTCATGGTCTGTTGGAAAACACAGGTATTAGCCAGGTTCTCTCGCACGCAGCATTTGGGAATGTGCAGAAGTGTTTGGGGGTCTCACAAAGCCTAAGGCAGCAGCTGGATGGGGTTCTGGGGGCTGCCACTGCCTTGTAACTGGTGAGGGCCAAGGGTGCAAAAAGCCCTTTGTGCAAAGAAATCCAGGACAATGGTCTTACACAAAGTGCTAGCGGTGCCTCCACAGAGAAATGTGGTGCTAAACAAACAGGCCATCTATTCCGGCCCATTCCCCCCAAGAAACCCACTTCTCTACGTGGACATCTGTATTTCTGCCTGCCCAACAGCCATCCAGTATCCATTCCTGTTTCTGAGAATCACACCTCAATTTTCCTTTGGGGAACTCAACTTCCCCAAACCTCAGTCTGTGGGCTTCAGCCATGGCCACCTTCCCCTTAACCCCCAAAGCTCCAAGAGAAGCTGAGAGGCCCAGGCCCGGCCAGTCCGAGCATCTCATCTCCCTGGCCCCAGGGATAAGCACATGGCCAAGCAAAACCAGGAGACTCAATCCCTCCGTCTCACACCTCTGCAGGAACTCGCTGGGAGTGGGGGAGGGGGGCTCTCTGCCCTCAGGGGTTGCAGACGGGGTGACAAAATGAAAGCCTGGAAGCACCAACAGTCACCTTGCCACCACATGACGAGAACCCATCTGAAAAAGAAACCACCTTGGAGAAAGTAGAATTGAAAGCTGGAAAGGGAGTCATTCCCAACGTCCTGTCTATCGCATCCGGATCCAGCAATGCTTTCTTAAAAAAAAAAAGCACCTTTCTAGGCTTTCCAGTTTGTGACTGAAAGATCTCCGTTTCCTTTTTCACTCTAGCCAACTTGAGTAAAGTTCCTGACACTTGCGAGACCATTCCTGGCTGATAGTTCATTTCCATTTTTTGTCCTTCACTTAGTCATTCCTTCTACATATGCTTACAGAGTGTGCAGTTTGCCAACTTTTTTACTTTCTAGGGATACAAGCATGGAACGGCAAGACCCAAGCCCCCATGGAAGTTCATAATCTGGTTAGCAGAGAAATATACAACACCGGCCATGAGGGATAATAATTATTCTAACAAAGGGAGATATAAGGGGAGCAGAGGGCAAGAAGCTCACAAATCTTCCAAGACAGAAAATGCTAAATATTGGCGGCTTCCTGGTGATGCTATTTTTGGAAAGAGCATTAAGTGTGCATGACAAATGCCAGGCTCTCTATTTCAGAAAACAGCCCATCAGTCCCGCTGGATGTCATTCTCACTCTCCCCTGACCTCCCCC
>PVKY010007761.1:0-14651 GCA_004027775.1 Bradypus variegatus
GCAGTGCCCCAGTCAGCGACTTACAGAGCACCCGGGGACCTGGTTTTCACCGAGCACCTAGAAGGTGCAAGTCCTCAGTGCTGAGGTGCAGGCGATGAATGAAGCGCAGCTGTGAGGGGGACCCGGGCAATGGGCGGACAGCGGAGAGCCGTCCTGTGCAAGGGTGGGCAGAAGTGGACACTAGGGGCCCAGCCAGGAAGCCACTTGAGATACCAAGTGTCGTCACAAGGAAGGCTTTCCAGAAGCATGCAGCTCACATATTACATGCTCTAACGGATGCAGGAGGCGTCTGCTTCACAGCCGGACGGTGCTGTGGGCCGAGGGGGGTGTCACAGTGCCCCTGCCTGCCCAGGGTTCCTAAGTGCGGTTGCCGAAGTGCCGCAGCTCGAGGCCTTCCTCCGCAAACGTCTCCAGATGTGCTCGATCCCGGGTCAGCGTGAGGTCCAGAAGTGTCTTCCAAGTCCTGAGAAAACAAAGCCATCCAACTGCTTCCCGCAGAAAGACTGTTGCAAGGTCCTTGGGAAAGGGCTTAGATTTTATGCTGTATATTCTAATGCAGGTTTACTGAGATATGTTCACACACCGTACAGTCCATCTGAGGTGTACGCTCAGGGGCTCACGGTAGCATCACAGAGCTGTGCATTTTCCACCATGTTGTCCTTCATGTTCCCTTTTATCTCTAAACTGCCACTAAAGTTGATGCAGTGTTGGTACCAAGCTGTGGTTTTCTTTCAGTTTCCAGATGCATGTGTTCTCCGTTGAAGGCAGTGCCACTGCTTAGGAAGTGGTCTCCGGGGAGGGACAGCGTAACTGCCCTGCTCCTCACTGCCTGCTGCCCGTTGTCTTCACAGAACTGCACGAACGTGGAGTGCTTGCACATCTCCTGTGCGGTGGGACGCCTGGAAGGGGGAGAAAGCGCTGTCTTGAAGGTCAGCTCCAGGCTGTGGGCTTGGACCTTCCTCCAGGTGAGGGGACCCTCGCGGAGTGCAGGGGGAGCCCCTTTGGGGAAATGTCTGTGGGGGAGCAGAGTAAGGCCCCTGGCCCCTTCCCCATCAGGGGACAATGCTGAAATAACCTGAGCCCTAAACCTTGCACCCAGCAGCCGATAGCAAACCTGGCACCTGGGGCCCATGCCGATTAGGGAAAGGATGGGGATGCAAGCCCACAGTTCACGTTTCATGTTCAGAAAAAGGAACAGAAATCCAGTTAGAAGGGACCTGGGTTCTGCTCTGGAACGTTCCTCTGGCCTGGGGAGCCCACGGGGGCTCAGTCCGGCTGCCGTGAGCAATGGGCGCTGCCAGTGCCTTGTGCCGCGGGAGCCGGCACTGGTGGCGTCAATTCCAGATGGTTCCACTGAATGTGCAGGTTCCCCTTTATACTAAGAAAATGAAAGTTTCTTTTTGTAAAGAACTATTCCTTTGGTTCATCGTGCCATAGAAAACAAAATAGTAAAATCCTTTTGAGATTAGTTAATAAATATATGATTTTATCTCTAGATTTTCTGTTTTCTATGACCTAAAACACTTCCATAGTCTCAGAAATATTGTTTTTAATTTTATTTCTAAACTAAACAGGAGGAAAATTAGAGTTTTTTTTTCTTTTGTTGACATTGTGCAGCCCTCTTTAGCCTAAGAAGGGCAGTCCTGGCTTTGGGGGCTGGGCCGTTCTCCGGGGGGCTGTCCTGAGCATCGCGGGATGTGCAGCGGCCCCTGGCCTGTGCCCGCTGGGTGCCGGTGTCACCCCGGCCTGCGGGACGGCAGCCAGAATCATCTCCCAGTACTGCCCAGCGTCCTGCGGCAGCATCGTGCCCGGCTGATTTGAGCCAAGCGAGACACAGTGTATGGTTCATTTGATTCGTGAGTCAAACGATGATTTATTCCTTCGTTAACAAACACGCATGGAGCTGCTGCCGTGGCCACGGGGAGCGGCAGCCAAGTCCACCAGCCTCGTGTCCGCCTTTCCGAGCCCTACCCTTGGTGGCGGGTCAGAAAATGAGCCAATGAATCGATGCATGAGAAGAGTTCAGATATCGATGGGTGCTATGAGGGAGATAAACAGGGTGGTGGGGAAGCGGGCGGCTGCTGCTTTTGAGGGGGCTCTGGTAGAAGCCTCCAGGTGGAGCCCCACAGGGGAGCGGAGGGTCCGAGGCCGAGGCCGTGCTCAGGGAACCAGCAGAGAAGCAGCGAATGCTGCCACCGGCGAGGCAGAGGGACACGGCAGCCCTGGGACGGACTCGGGCTTTATTCCACGTGCAGTGCGATGGCACAACGGAACTTAATGTAGGAAGTGACGTGGTTATAATCATGTGCCTGAACGAACAAGTGCGAGAATGGACAAAACGAATTGAAGGCATCATCTGACAAGGGAACGCTACGCAGAAATGAATGAGTTAGACACACCTCAGTATGGGTGAAACACAGGAAGATGCTGTTGAGTGTAAAAGGCAAGTTAAGTATGATTCAAAAATTCAGCGCCACACAGGGAACTGGTAAAGCTTTGGAGGGAAGCGAAGGATGAAAGCTCCAAGTTCAGGAGGTGGCACTGCCGGGGATAGAGCCGCTGAGGACAGTGTGGAGCGTGCCCGTGGGTGCCGTGTTTCCTCCTTGTCACTAGCTGCTTTAAGCAGAATTCATATTTATGCAGTTATTTAATTAGTGAGCTCTGGAAGGACGGGCATTTGAGGCAGGGGGTAGGAAGGCACTGCACAGTCCGAGGAACAAATGGAGTAAAGTGGGGCAGAACAGAGAAGCAGCTTAGACAAGGTGTATGCAGGATTTGCTTTGGAGGAAAAACCAGCAGTGTTGACAAATGTGTCATGAGAGGCTGAGAAAAGGGTGGAATCAAAGGTGACACCAAGCTGGAGGAAGACGGGCAGCGCGGTTCAGGAGAGGGGGCCACTGCTCTGGGCACGCCCGAGTCATCGCTGGCTGCTGACGAATTTTCCTGCGATAATCAAGGTTTATCACCTCACACCCTGGGGGGGACTCAGGATGACTCTGGGCTCCAGCTGAGAAGTCAGCTGGGGCTTGGCTGGGGCTGGCTGCGGGTGGGAGGCCTCAGCTCTGGCCGTGGCATCTCGGGGAGCTGCTGGGGTGTCCCCTGGGCAACAGTTATTTTGGTGATTTTACAGTCCCAGCAGCAAACCCTACTCCCTTTTGCTATGTTTCCTTTATCTAACAAATATGCTTCTTAAAAGACTTCCTAACCTTCGTAGTCTTAAGAGGGGAAGCAATTAATTACAGCTTAAGTGGTTTTGTTGTTATGACTCTATTTTCTTTCTGTTCACTATGAAGTTTTTTCCATTTACTGTCAGACATACCATCACAACTTTTAAGCAAAAGTTTGAAGCAGTTTAAAGTCAGTGTGGACACTCCTGCAGTTTTGATACGTTAGCAAAGTTTGTGTGTGAACATAAGGGTGAGGTGTTTTTGAATTTTATATACATACATTCAAATATGAGAAAACTACCTGGTTGGAAAGTGATGTGTAAGAAATGACAAAACATAAAATCAAATACTAGGAGCACTGGCCCCGATTTAAATTCTGTGCCTTTGATGTGAAATGCCAGGAGGCTGGAGCCCACGAGTCCTCTCCAGCGTGGCTGAGATCAGGGCACTTCACTTCCCTGGGGCTCAGTTTCCTTGTTTGTGAAACAAAGGGTTGGATTAAAGCCCTCCCGGCCCCTAAAGTTCACTGGCTGTGTGTGCAGCTTGCGTGGAGCTTTTTCTAGTCAGTTACCCATGGTGTCTGGCTTGTCAGCAATGACACCGTAGACTTTGCTAGCAGCGTGCCTTGATACGGTGTTGGCACGGTGACTTAGAGCAGATGCATCAAAACGGTTCTCTAAACTTAAGGAAGACCCAGCCAGCCTTCCCCAAAAGGTCCATCCGTCTGCAGATTGCCTGGTTTGTCGAGCAATGACATATGACAATGCACCATGATAATGCTTCTTCTATCAGTGGCTCACTTAATTCTTACAGCAGTCTTGTGGGATATGTACTATTCTTACCAGCTGCAGTTTACAGGTGAGCAAACTGATTAGGTGGTTTTCCCAAGGTCCCATCCCCATAGCTAGAAAGAGATGGGAACGGGCACTTTTGTCAGTGCATTTTGCCATGCTGTACGGCTGACATGTGGATGACTGTGTGTGGTTGCCTTCTGTTTGTACTACAGGTGACCACCGTGACTCCTGTTTACAGACGGTCGGTTGCTACTCTAACCACCATGCATAGATTTTTAGAAGACTATGTATTAAAGCTTGATAACTATGTCTTATAATTCCAGAATTGTACTGTCCAATACACTTAAACTACTTAAATTTAAATGAAGTTATAGACTCAGTTGCTCAGTCTCACTGATCACATTTCAGCTGTTCAATGACCGACCGCTTAGGGCCTGGGAGAAATAGAGCATAGAATGGCTTACTGGAAAGCTCTCTCGTAAAACTTTAGGGACATAGAATTCCCTTTAAAATGGTGAAATCAGACCATGTAGCTGATCAGCACGTCTGTGGATATTGGCCAGGACTGTGTTTCATTGTTAGTTCTGTGACTTGCATTGTATTTTCTCATTGGTTAATGAACACATCTATGGATATTGGCCTTGGCTGTGTTTCATAGTTAGTTCTGTGACTTTCATTGTATGTCCCCATAAAGACAGAGGCCCCTTTTGGCTCATAGTGGAGTCTTCTGCCACCTCAGAATGCGGAATCTTCTATAAAGGGTCTACTCTGTGCTTTCTGCTAAGTGCAGTGTTACGGGTTTGAACAAACCAAACAACCTCCTTCTTTCCCAACTGGCCAGAAAAGAGCAAAGCGACATGACAGTCAGAACAAGGGGCAAAATGTTTTAACTCTGCTTCAAAGCTTAGATGTAAGCATGAACCCTACAAGTAAACTTTGGGATTCAGAACTGCCCAGTCAAGAAAACATTGACATTGTGCTGTGTGCGAAGAAAAGAACTTGTGGGGTTATGTTATGAAGTCTGTGGGGGGAGGATCTTCCCTCAGCCACGTCTACAGCTGACGCAGAGCAGAAGGTCCCAAGGGCAGGCTGGACTTGCCTTCCTCTGTGTCTTTGGCCCCGTGTCTGCTCTTCACGTGTTTAACGCATGAAACATCCAAGGTGAGTGCCGGCCCTGGCTGGGCCACCAGTCCCGGTCTGTTCAGAATGTAGCCACTTGAGCAAACCAGCAAACGAAGGCCCCCTCCTGGCCTGAGGGGAGCAGAGGTTCTGCAAATGTAGAAAGTTGTGCTGTTGCAGAAGATGAACCAGAAGTGGGTCCGCTGTCCTTGGGGGTCTCCGGGAAGGGCCCCGTGCCTGGGCGGGGTGGGAGTGGGGCGAAATGCTGCCTCCAACCCACAGCCACGCTCCCCGGGCACAACCAAGGGTGAGTCAAGGAGTGGGGTGAGGAGTTCCGGTCCTCGAGTTTCCTCTGCTGGGAAGGGGCAGGGGTCCCAGCAACACCCAGCCCTCGCCCAATTGCCCCATTGCAGGCAGGGTTGACAACCACAGCCAGCCGCAAGTTCCTGCCCACTTGGAGAAGAGAGGCAAGTCTCTCTCACTCTGTGGGTGAAATAGAAAAAGAAGCTGCTCATGCTCCAAAGAGGCTTTGGCAAAATATTCTACAGATAAAAGCTTAATTTATCTTTTGGGGATGTTGCACAAAGATCTTCGTATAACTTACTAAATAGTGTGTTTATCCCCTTGCCATTTGTGATGGTGGGTTCATGTGTCAACTTGACCAGGGGATAGTACCCAGCTGTCTGGTCAAGCAAGCACTGGCCTCACAATTGCTGTGAGGACGTCTGAGGCTGGTTAATAAACCAACAGGCTGGTTTATCGGATCATCAGTCAATTGGCTGCAGCTGTGACTGATGACTCACCAAAGGGCGTGTCTTCCACAACGAGAGAAGGCAGTTGGCTGGATTTAATCCAGTCAATCAGCTGAAGACTTATAAGTGAGACAGATAGAGGATCTTCATTTCTTCGGCTGACCAGTGAAGCATTTCCTGAGGAGTTCGTCAAAGTTGCTGGTTCGTTTCCTGAGGAGTTCATCGGGCATCTTCATTGGAGTTGACAGTTTGTTGACTGCCCTACAGAATTTGGACTCATGCACACCCACAGCTGGGTGAGTCATTATTGTGAATCTCATATTCATAGATACCTCTCATTGATTCTGTTTCCCTAGAGAACCCTGACTAATACATCATCTAAGAAAAGTTTTAAAGCAACATGCATAGTAATGTCAGCTGGTTTTCCAAGGGATCTTTCATAAAATTCTCATATGCAGACAAGAGAGGAGGGGGAAAACATAAAAAATAAATTTTGTGAATCAAAAAATAAAAGCGATTAAATAATTCAGAGAATCCAATTATTAACTTCCTAAAGATAAATTGCTGTCTTAGGCTTTTATCATTTAATTATTTTGTTGGAATGCATTTATTAATGCTACAGTTTCTTCAAAGACTGAACAACAACAAAAACTATGTAATTCCAACACCTTATCAAGCCACAAGCTTGAAAATTGTGATTGGCTTTTTCAAATCATATTCCACTTTTCAAGTCATATAGGCCTCAGGAAAGTTCTGATTTCCGTTTCCTGAGGAGGTCATCGGGCATCTTCGTTGGAGGTGACAGTTTGTTGACGCCCTGTGGAAGGCTGAACCGCTCGCCTTCGTCAGCCTGCTTGTGGCCGCTCTGCTTTCAGCCCTGGCTTCCCGCGGAGGAGCTGGGGGCTGGGGCAACCCCACAGGCTCGGCGTCCCCTCCCAGTGGGGCGCCGTCACACCCCGAGCTGAGGGTGAGGACCCCCCGCATCATGCAGTTGGGGAAGCAGTTACTTCAGGCTCCAGTTCTGCACACTCTGCCCCGTCGCAGCGGGAGCCTGTGGAGTGGAAAGAGGCACCAGCGGGTCTGGACGAAGCCGACGGCGGTCGAGGGGCCTTCGCGGCCGCAGTCACGCAAGGGGCAGAGCAGAGCAGTCGCGGCCAGCTGTGGTCCCTCCGGGGTGCGGGGAGCGGCCCAGCCCGAGCGCACAGAGCCGGCTCCCATCTCCCACCCTCCCGCAGCTTCTGCTTGTTCCGGACTCGAAGCCGAGAGCCAAGCACGAGTGATGCTGGCAAACCTCTCTCGGATGCTGTTCTCCTCACGCCACCCAGAGGTGACCTTCCTGCCCCTAACCCAGGCAGGTCCATGACTCCACATGGGCAGCAGGGAAACTGGGCAGGAAGAGATGTTTAGGTTCATCCCGGAGGATCCGTGTACTCGGATGGTTGCTTGCGGTTTAAGGTTTCACCGGTAAATGCTTAGGTTTTGCCATCTCACAGGGCTTGTTTCTGGAAAATGTTGATGTTTTAAACCCGGGCTACGTGAGATGGGTGTGGGGCAGCCAGGGCCTGGGGGTGGGAGCGCTCGGTGTCTCACACCAGGACCTGTCAGGGGACATCACCCCCGCTGACATTTCCGCCTGCGTAGGGTACAGTGCGGCCGCGGTTAATAACAGAGCGGTTATGGGAAGAGGGCAGATTGGAGTGAGGAGCACAGTGCAGCTTTCCACGGTGCAGCCGAGGCCCCCAGCCCCCTGAGCAGCTGACGCTTTGGTGTCATCCCAGCTGGTCATAGCTAAGAGCCACGTCTCCGTTCCTTGAAACTCCAGAGCATTTAGGAAAAATGAAAAACTGCCTTTTTCCCAATGAAAAAAGTGCGAGGAAACTCGTTTTTGGAGAATAAATTTTAAAAGAGAACAAATCAGTGTGGGAGCTGTATCACCATTCGTCCAGGTGGGTCACGGCGTCGCTGAGCTTGGTGGTCAGTCTTGTCAGGAGCTGCAGCCCTCGCTTTATAGCCTCACGTTTTCTTATTTGTCCCTGCACTTTGTGAGCTAGTTGGCCAGGGAAGGGTCCAGTTCAATAACTGAAAGAATTAAGCCTTTCATAAGGTGCCTTTCATAAGGTGTGGGCTGGGAGCCAGTGCCCCTTCACCCGCCACCATCCGTGGGGCCAGGCACCCCGTGTTGACGAAGCCCCTGTGCTCGGTGCTTTGGAAGCTACAAACAGTGTACTGCGTAGTATGTACCGTCCACTTTTGTATAATCTGGCTGTGGAGAAAAGTAATAGAGAAAAATAAATAGTTAAACAACATGAAACTTCCAAACAGCATATGACAAATACAGTCTCATCCCAAACCCGGTAAAGCCCGTGGGCCGGGAACCTCGGCAACAGCAGTTGAGCTTGGCGAGGGGTTTCCAACTGCCACCATCCGCAGGAGGGACATGAAGGAAACAAACCCACCCACAGAGACACCTGTCGTCCGTGTCCTCCCATCTGCTGATGTTTAAAGAAACTGTTATATTCTTAACAGAATTGGGGGAGAGGAAAAGTTTCCATCCAGAGTTGATGTAGAGTGGAGTTTGCACGTGATTTGTTTACCAAAGATCTGACTTCAAGAGCAGATAAATTATTTTCCATCAATTCTTTTTTTTGAATGTGGAGACTAAAGAGAACGTCTTCACTGGGTGTTTGAGAGAACAGACACTCGTTTGCAAAGGTACTTTATGAGCCTTGCATACGGAATCACGCTACCGAGAGCTGCTTCTTCTGGGTCTACCAGTGAGGGCGGTAAGGAAATTAGATGGAAATCACATACACATGTGAGTAAAGATTTCCAAATTTTATAAAAACAGTTCCCACACACACACAACTTCAACTTTCACCTAAAAAAGAAATTCTAGGAGACCAGAGAACATCAGAAGAAGAATTCTACTCATCTAAATGAGTAGAATTGTTTATCCAAGAGTGTAGGGTTAGGGGAAGAAACTCCAAAGATATAGTGACTAAGTTTATAATAGTTCTTCCATGCCATGGCCTGTCCTTATTTAGAGGAAGTGTTGTTTACTGAAAGGGAGAAAAAACTTCATAGGAAAACACAAACAGTAAAAATGTGCAAACACAAGTACTGCAATCCGACAGTTGGCTTGGCCTCAGGAGACCAACACTGGATTATGGACGGGTGTGCTGGGACATGTTTTAAAACTGGCTCCCGGATTTGTGGCATTTGCCAGCTTCTGCGTGTGGGTCCTCGCACCACGGCTGGTTCCCAGCTGCCAGCGTGACGTCTCTGCACGTGGAGCTGGGCAAAGACGTGCAGTCGCCACCGTATATAGTTTTTCGTGTTAGAGACACAGTAGACATAATAAAATCAAGAGCTTAGATGCTAGTAAAATGTTTAAAAAATGAGTAGGAAGTATTGAACTTTGAGCGTTACTTTTTAAAATATACTTTATTTAATTTTAAGACTATGTGAGTTAATTTTTGGTAATGGCTGTTGGACAGCCAGCACTCGAGATTGCTCTCAGGAGTTGGGCAGGCTGACGTGGCAGAGCTCATCCCTGGGTGGGCTGGGTGGAGGAAAGCCACAGAAGCTGAGGTTCTTAGCACCACTTTCCATGAGCCACTCTTCGGTTCTCTGCCTTTGACTTCAATCAACAGTTAACATAAGAACCAATTAGATAAAGGAGATTTTTGCCAAAAAGTTCTGTGAAAACTGTGGAAGGTTGTAGGTCCTGGCTCCTAACCGGGGTGATTCTGCCCCTTGAGGATGCTTGGCAATGACTAGAGATACTTTGGCTGCTGCATCGCAGAGAGGGGGACGCTGCTGGCATTAGTGGGTAGGGTCCAGGGAGGCCGCTGGACACCCTGCAGAACCCAGGACGGCCCCCGCCTTGGACAGCCACCCAGTCCGCCGTGGGGACGCCTGCTGAGGAGTCGAGTCAGGGCCGGTGTGGGCGTCTCTCCTGGAAACTGATCTGTCTCCTTCCGTCACAGCATAAGCACCACGTGGCCAACTGCGCCCCATTGTCCTTTACCAGCAGGAAGTCCGCTGACTCTTCTGCTCTTCCTTTTAGGGTGCGGGTTTTCTATTTATGTTTTTATAATGAGACAAATTCTCTTCAGAAACATGAAGGGGATGAATGGTTGGATGGGTGGATGGAAGGAAAAGGAGAAGTAAAAGAAAAAGACAAAAGGAAGATGGAATAGGAAATTTTGTTTGGAAATGGAAACAATTGGGGGTGCAAGGATAACTTTTAGAAGCTTTACGTGGAATACATTTTGATACAATATTTTTACTTCCAGAGGAAAAACGACCCCTACGCCCTCGCCTCGCTGGTGTCCTTTGAGGTTAAGAAGATGCCGTATGCAGGTCAGCCGGCGCGGCTCCCCACCGGTCACATGGCCGTGAGTATCTCGCAAAAACGTGGGAACAAATAACTTCACTGAAATGATTGTTTTTCATCCCTGCTCGGCTTGTGTCAGGTTTACATGTTTACCCAGGCTTGAGAAGTTCCCCTCTTCATATCAGTATTTTCATATCTCAGTGTGGACATTTCCTAGTCTTTTGATGTAATTTTTACTTTCAGTATAAATTTCTGATGCTGTTTTTTAATCAGGCCATTGTTTCGGGGAAGCCTGGCTGCCAGCAGTTGTTGTGATGTGGTCCCACTGAACCCCGTTAGCTTAGAGGGGGCTCCGGGAGCAGGGTAGGGTGGGGACGTCCCTCGAGAGGGGCAGGTCGGCCCAGCTGTGCAGCCTGCCAGTCGTGCTCCCTTTCTGTACAAAAAACAGTAATTTTGACCTGAAAAAAGGAAACATGCAGTATGCGCTTCATTTGAGTGAAATGCTGCTTTTAAAAATTGAGGTGATTAAGCCTTCCTGACACCCGAATGTCTGCCGGCACAGCCTCTGCCCTCTGTGGCTGTCTGCACCTGTGTGCGCGAGGAGCAATCAGGCACAGTTACCAGAACATTCCTGCTCAGGCTCTGCGGGGAGATGGCCGCAGTCAAAGCCCCGGAAAACAGTAGTGAGGCTCCAACAGTCCACCCCTGAGGGTGCCGTTTGAGAAGCACTGCTTTGGAAGGAACTGTGATCTCCTGGCCCAGGTCTTAAAGGTGTTTGTGGTCTTTCATCTCTCCTGCATAATCTACTTTTAATTTAACTTAACCCACTGACTAGTGGTTCTCAACCTGGAGTATGCAACAGAACCTCTCCTGGTGTGGCTTGTAGAGAGTGCGCATTCTAAGGCCCCATCCCAAATACTGGGTCGAGAGGGTCTGGCTGGGGCTCTGACTGCACTTCAAAGTTGTACGAGGAGCGGCTTGGGGGTGAGGCCCCTGTCGGGAACCTCGCGCCCGAGCAGCACGGAGGGGGCAAGGACCCAGGCTTTAGGGTCCCGTTCACCTGGGCTTGACCTGGCTGTACCTGGCTGCAAACGGAGACTGTCAGGAAGTGGTTCACTTCTCTGAGGCTGTTGACAGTATCCACATGAGAGGATTGTCAATAAGATTATAAAACTGGGTGTATAAAACCCTCGCATTATACCTGGAACAAGGTAAGTGTCAATAAATTGTGGTCTACTTTCCAAAATGTCTTACCTTCTCTGGCTAAGTCAAGTAAACCAAAATTGGGAGTGGCAGTTAAGATTTGCAGTCAAAACATTTCAGTGTGTCTTGGTGGTGTTTAAAGCAAGCACTGCCACATCTTTCTCCATTTAGATTGCTCCTTTTCCCTCATGAGATGTCTGCTGTGGTTTGCATTTAGGTTCAACGTAGAAAACAGAGGCTTTGGCTTCTTAATGTAGAGCATTTATCAAAGAGGCTCAAAGGCTTCTAACTCTAAGGGCAGTGAATCCAGGCCCGCTTGTCTTCTCTGCGTGTGTGCCCCCTGATGGAAACACGCGGACCGCATCTTCCTGTGCTGGCCGAGGTGGCGGCTGCTGCTCTCGGCTCCCCCTGGAATGTCCGCGTGTTTGGATGCCCGCGCCCCCACCCCACCGCCCCGTTACTGCAGTAGGAAAATAGAAAAGCAGGTCTAGTCTGCTGGAGGGGACTTGCCACGCATCTGTGTGAGTGTACCGGAAACTCTTGGGAACGGTGCTCACGCGTCTCCCGGTTCCCGAGCGCCCGGGGAAGCAGGCCCTGTGGCTTGGTTGGAGAGAGGCAGATGTTTTCAGAGTGATTTCTTCTCAGAGGGTTCTGTCCTGCAAAGAGCCTGGCAGCAGGACGTGCTTCTAGGTGGACCCCGCCGGAACGGGTAGTTTGAGGGTCGTCACAGCTCCGACCCCCTATGCCCCTGCAACGACAAAATAGTGTCTGCTCTTTGTTGCTTTGTACTCTCTTTTCGAGGCCACTTCTTGAGGCAGAATGAAGGAACCTTCGTGCGTTGTGACCTTTGTCTTGTCCAGAGGTGGGGGGTTGCGTGATGCACGGGAGATGACTGAACACTGAATCCTTTCAGCTCGGGGGGAAAATAGCCAGTTATCTGGACACTGCCTGTGGCTCACCAGTGAACTTTTTCCATTTGCATGCTGTGCAACTAAACATGAATTTCATAATTTGCATCTGGATGAGAGAACTATTGTACGACTCCAAAGGTGGTTACTTTGAAATATTTTATGAAAGTTCTTTCTGAAAACTCACATATGAACTGTAAATCCAATTAATTTTGAGGATTGCTAGCCAAATTTCAGCACCTTAAAATGTAATCCGCATATTAGGTCATTGTTTAGACTTCTAATGTAATAGAGACTACTTGTTTCATGGGGCTATTTAAATTTTATTAACAAAATATGTGTTTAGCCAGTCCATTTTAAGCTGTTATTTTGTTCTAAATGGCACTGCAGGTAGGGTGTCTTGGTACATTTATTTAAAATATTCTTGTGACTCCAATGAAGTAAGTTTGCACAAGATTTTGTGTTATTAAAATACAGATGTCAACATTAATTATGGTTCTGAATATAAGGGAGCTTTTCCCTTCTACATTGATATTTTATCAAAATGCAAAAGCATGTCATAAATGTCAGTGATAAATTATGGGCATAGTAAAGTTTATTTATGGTCTTTCAACCATAATAAAAAACACAAGATTTGCACCATGAGGAAGATATGATTAAATGTTCCCTACTTAGGGAAGCTTTCTCGAAAATTTATACCCCTTACAATTTTTGGATCCCACTTCCTAACATTGCAGATAATTATGAGTGAACAGTTAAAATACCACACTATTTATTTACATAGGTACAGTTCCTGATAAACAGAAATGAATTAAGACACTTCGTGTATTAGTTGGTCTGTGACTGCATTTTTCTCCCTGAGTTTTGAGTCCTTCAGCTGCAAGAGCTAATCATATCAAGCCCATGTCCTTATAGAAACCTTCAGTCTTACACATATTCTGTCGGCCTCCTCGGGACCACCTGGCGGATGAAGGAACCTTAGAACGAAGGCTGTTGGTCACCCAGCCGGCCACAGCACTGGGTGACGTCGTCAGACTGCTCCGGAGCTGCCGCCGTTTCAGGCCACCAGCCACACCGCTAACCATGTGTTTGCTGAGCGTCTGAAATGTGGCTGGTGAGACTGAAAAACTGAATTTATAATTTCATTTACTTATAACTAATTTAAATGTAAACTTAAAAACTGAGGAATTATGAAATGTTTTTTCATGAAGCACAGCTTTGTTTTTTGGTAGGATTACATTTCACTTTAACCATTGAAAACCTAGTGTCTGAATTGTGTACTGCAGTTGTAAAATACACGTTGGATTTTGGAGACTTAGTTCAAAAAAAAAGAGTGTAAAATATCTCATTAGTATTTTTATATTGATTACATGTTGAAATGATAAGTGTTGCCATTAGAAAACAGTCTTAAGTAGTGAGGCCCACCTTATCCCACATCAAACACAGAAACAAGTCTCTTTTCTTTGGTGAGAAGGTGAGTTTATTGAAGATGCATCAATGTGGAACTGGAGGAAAAAAAAACTTTCCAAGACCAGTTCAGGGTGAGAAGAGAAATTTGGGCTTTTTTAACTCAAAACAGGCAAAGAATTGGCCAGAATCCAGAAGAAAGCAGAAGGGGAAAAATAGAAAACTGTTTGGTCCATTCTCATGTTATCTTGAAGTCCTCCCCTGTTTCTCAGGAAGCTGCTGTCAGCCCATATGGTGGTGTTTCTTGTGTCCTCCTGCGGGCAATGCTGGGAAAGTTCCTGGGAATAGAGGATAAGTTTTGTGTTGTTTTTAAGATTAGAGCAAGGGCAAGTTATTTTAACAAGGGCTTTTTAAGGTTAGAATAACTCAAGGCTGCTTGAGTGAGGTGATCGTAATAAACAGGCTTTTTTTTTCCTTTTGGCTATTAAAGATTACACTAAACATTTCCCAGCTAAAGAATTGTATTGAGTATTTTCTACCTATTCAGCTATCAAAAGGTTTCCATATTTAGAGTTAAATAAAGTATATTCTCAAAATGGATGCCAACTGCTTCTAGAAAATTTGAAGTCACACACGTGGCTCATTGTATTTCCTTCTGTTGGACAGCACCAGTTGGAGTGGGGAACAGGGGTGTTTAATAACTATTGTCTGAAACGAGTGACAGACTCTAACTATGAATTAGAGTTTAATCTTTATAAATTTTTAAAATAATGACCACTTTTCTCATTATTATCTAAAGGATACTTCAATCTAAGCTTCTTGTGGGCCTGTCAAAATGAGCCACAAGACAAATATAAGTATTAGAAATAACAAAGTTTTGATAATTGTCAATGTTTTACTACTTGCCCAAGCTCCCCTCAAAACCAGTCTGTAACTTCTGCAACATGATTTCGTATCTGAAC
>PVKY010007762.1:0-14635 GCA_004027775.1 Bradypus variegatus
CCCTCTTGGCTGTAGCAAGCTTGCTCCTTCTGTCTGAGCTTATATAGTGCTCTGGTAAACTAATCAAGGCCCATGCTGAATGGGTGGGGCCACACCTCCATAGAAATTATCTAATCAGAGTTATCACCTACAGTTGGGTGGGTCACATCTCCATGGAAATAACCTAATCCAAAGGTTCCAACCTAATCAACACTAATACATCTGCCCCCAAAAGAATGCATTGAAGAACATGACATTTTGGGGGACATAATACATCCAAACATGCACAGAGGAGCATATTAAAAACAAAAATCAACAAATATTTAAATGAACACAGAGGAGCTAGCAAAAAGAAAACAGAAAAAGGAGGCTCCCTCACACCATTGTGTAAAACTTTAGTCTTCACCAGTCGAGAGGAGTCTTGGCTCCCCAGTTTCCCTGAGAACAGCCTCCTCAGTGTTACCCCACCCTGAGGGAAAAACTCTCACCAAACGAAGCAGCCTAAGTGGGGAAACTAAATCCCACTTTGAACTCAGCAGAGAAAACAAGCCTGGGCCTCCGGTGTTTCCCCTCTGCCAGGGACACCCAGCCAGGGAATGCAGAGCAAGGAGCTCTAAATCTAGTGTTTTCTGCAGAACTGAGCAAGGGGGTGGAAGGGAGAGGCCTCGTCTCAGTGGCTGCTCCTCCTTAATGAGCCAAAACAGAGTCAGTGCCAGGAAGTTAACGTGCCTGGGATAGGGAGGGCCTCACCCCCAGCTGCGGAGGGAGCCCAGTCTGACCCAGGAAGCCAAGCCTGCCGCATCCACACCCGGCCACGGGCAGCCTCCCGTCCATGGTGGCCCTGGAGTGACAACTCTGCCCCTCCAGGAAAAGAAAACCCCCCTCTTTGCTCAAACACTGCCCTTTGACCATATGAAAATATAAATACCTTTTTAAAAAGATCTGTCGTCAGTGTTGGGAAATGCCTGCTACTTAACACCAAGGAGATCTCTCAAAACAAAAGAATCCACCTGGTGGTGAGCACACAGTTCTTTCTGCCACCCTACCCCTATGCCATCCCCGCTTCCCAACATGCACACACACACACATCTGCGTGCAAGCACGCACACATGTGTGTGTGTGCGTGTACCCATGAGGGCACACAAGAGCATTCTTGCTTGTGTGTACAACCATGTGTGCACACATATGCACAGGTAGTACAATTCACCTCATACATCTATGCGTGCATACACACGAGTGTGTACACATTGTACACATTCTTGCATACATGCACGTGAATATACATGAGTGTGCAAACATTACCCTCATACAGACAGCCTCACACATGTGTGCACACCCCTCATATGCAACCACACAATTTGTATGCACATACATAATCCTTACACATGTTCACACAACCTCTCATGTATACACACATATACGTGAGTGTGCCCTTGTCCTCACATGTGTACACGATACCCTCACACATGCACACACACTCACTTTCACACCCTCATCCTCAAACACGCATTCCCACACAAGCACGCATGTCCTCACACACATGTATGCACACATACAGTCCTGTGCACAAATCCTCATACACACATGTGCATTCGAACACACAAATATCCTCTTGTACAAACATGTCACACACAATTCTCATACAAACATATACCTTCACACCCTGCCATGTGGATGCAAACCCATCCTCACACACACACACCCCTTTTATCTGATGCTTCTTCCAGAATCGATTCCAGTCTCCTCCACTATGGGGCAAGGCCAATTACTTCCTTACTGGCCAATGTTTCGGTCTGAAGTGCATGGCCTGGGACCCAGTTTGGCAAAAGGCTAGTAGCAAATTCCCAGACCCCTGGACCATGCTAGGTATTGCCCTGCCATCCACCTGCCACAGAAAGAGCTGGGCCTTTGGACTTGGGCCAGCATGGCCCTCACAGTAGTTCGATTACCCTGGACAAGTTGCATAACCTCTCTGAGGTTTGGGGTAACACAGATGAAGTAGTTTCACACGGTAGAAACTCAGAGGAGATCTTGCCTCCCTCTTGTTACCTTTCACTGCACCGAGTCACCGGAACTCCCTGAGCCTCCATTTTCCAGGGACCCAGACGTGTGGGTTATGGGACAAATAAATTCCAAGAGCAAGACACCAAAAGCAAGTTATGTTGTTGATGGTAAAAAAAAAAAAGTACTGTTTTCTAAGGTGGCTGGCTCTTCTGGTCCTGCCTTTGGGAAGTTTGGCCTGCTGGAACATTCCCAGGGATCTTCTGAGAGGGAGGGGAACTGGGGGGCAGTGGGGGGTGGTTCAAAGGTGATGGGAAAGATGTAGCTTTTCATCCATCCATCTACAAGGGTCAGTTGGGAGAGTAGCAGAGGAAAGAGAAGCTACAGGAAAAGAGATCCACAGAAACAGAACCCAAAAGAACTCCAGGGCCGCTGCCTGAAACATCTGGAAATATGCTAATGGGCATGAGGCAAAGGGAACGCTGCCAACCCATCTTTTGGCAGGAGCTCTGAGAGCCGCCGGAGGGAGCTGGAGCAGACACTGTGGGACTCTTTCCCTGAATCACTGCAGCTTCCTTCTGAAACTGGCCCGGTGTGGCACATAAAACACGGTCTGAATTCTCTTCCCACCAGCCGCCACCAAGCTTTGGCTTCTTGCTCTGTGAACTGCGAGGTTCAATGAAGAGCAACATGCCCACATTTCTGGGGAAATAAAATGGAATGTCGTTAATGCCAGATACGGTGCTGAGCCCTGTCCACGCATCATCTCTTTCTGTCCTTGGAACAATGCAGGAGGCCGAGATTAATGCACCCATTTTACAGATAAGGTATCTGCTCAGAGAGAGTGTGAGACTTGCCTCGGGTCATGGAGCCCACAAGGGGGACAGAGTGGGGATTTGAACCCACATCCATGGGGGCTCCAGTCCAGTGTCCCTAACCCCTTTGTTCTTTGGCTGGAGACAGACAGACAAATGATAATCTGCCCTTCCCTCCCCTGAACTCTGGGAGCCAGAGCCCCTTGGGCCCACGTGGCCGGAAACTGCCGTCTGGGTGAGCTCAGCCAGCCTCATTGTTTCAGTCGGGGAAAGTGAGAACCAGAAAAAGGGTAGTGACTGGTCCAAGGTCACGACGCCTGCTGTATCCAGTCCTCCTTCCCGGACTCCACGCTCCCTGCCAGCCCCAGGAGGCTGTGGGGTGGGGGTGGGGGGATTCCGAGGATGAGGGACGCTTTCGGAGACACCCCCCGGGGAGGACAGCTGGAAGGAGGGCCACGTCAGGAGGCGCCGTGACCCAGCGGCCGTGACGAAAGGACCGTCTTCCCCGCTTTTTTGAGAAACTCTCTGGCACCAGACAAGCCTTCAGGGGGAAGTGAGAGGAGTTTGGCTGGGAGCTGGTTAGAAACCATCTGGCGACCTGGGAGAGGACAGGAAGAGCTGCTGCCTGTGTAGTTCAGTCTCCGTTCCCTGCAAATCATATTACATCCCCCCCAATTCAGAGGTGGCTCGGCCACTGCCCAACCCCAAGCCTGACCGGGGAAAATTCAGAGAGAGGGAGTCTGAAACCAGGGCAGCAACATTCTCACTGCGGTTTTTTTGTCTTGTTTTTAAATTTCTATTGTGGTAACACATAGACAACATAAAATTTCCCATTTCAACCGTGCTCAAGGATGCAATTGCGTGGTATTGATTGCATTCACCATGTGGTACTGTCCTCACCACCACCCACCACCAAAACCCTTTCATTGCCCCAAGCTGAAATTCTGCACCCACTAAGCCAATGAATCTCCATTCTCCCACCCCCGTCCCAGGAACCTGTAATCTATGAATTTGCATGTTCTACGTATTTCACATAAGTGGAATCATGCAATGCTGGTCCCCACCCTGCAATTTTGCAGCCTTTGTCCTGTGGGACCAGGAGACAGACCCACCACACACTCGCCCGCCTGCCCGGAAGCCAGCCTCTCGTCAGTCCTATCCAAAGGGCACCATCCTACGAAAAATCACCATCATTAAGCAATTCCCACGGGCCAGGGAATGGGCTTCATATGTGTCCCATATTTTCTCACTTAATCCCCCCATGAGGTGGGAACCATTATCCCTCCCCGTTTTACACATGAGAAGGACACCGAGGCCCAGAGAGATTTGGCAAGGTGATCAAGACAGAGCCGGACCCCAAATATGTCTGAGCCCCGGCTCCCACCGCCACGCTGCACTGCTTTCGTCACCTCTCGCTGGTGCCTCTGGTGACACCTGAGCATCCTCCAGGAAGAAAGCTGCTGCTGCCATCCCACCTCCTGGTGCTCACCCCTCGGCCTGCTTTCCCCTCTGCATCAGGGAACTGGGACAGAGACTCCACACCCCCACCCCGTCCCCTCGCATTGGCCTCCTTCACCCACGGATGAGTCAGCTGGAGTTTTTAGCCATCCCAGACTCTCTAAGCCCTGGTACCAGGAGCTGTCAGGAAGCAAGAATGTCCGGAATGCGCACTGTTGGCTTCTGCCTGGCACCCCCCCCGCCACCCACCCCAGGCCAAATCCACAGGGAGGGGTGGAAGGTGAATGGCACAGTGTTTGCCAAGGGCTGGGGACAGCAGGTGCATGCGAAGTTGAGGACAAAGAGCGATTCTTTCCTTGGGGCTGCCGGCAGTTTCGCTCCCACGCACGTCCGCGTTCCAGCCCAGGATGCTCCAGGCCACTGGCTTCCTGGAAGGCCTAGAGACCACGGATTAGGAAGCAGGAAGAGAAAACATCCCAGGCTCCTAAAGGAAGGAATGTGCAACGTCTTTGCCCAACTCCTACTCGGCCTTGCACCTCCACGATCATTGCCTCCACACGGCACTGATTTTGGCACTGACCTTCTCCAGCACCTTCTCTTTGCAGGGCTCTGCCCGAGGCACTGAGTAGGAAAAATGGATAAGATTGCGATCATCCTTCCAGCGTGGATTTTTCCTCCTCAAGAGGGAATTGGATGATGAGCAAGTACACTTACGGTCACAAGCGGTGATCAATGAATGATAAGGGAAATGGACAAGTCTATGATGGAGGGTAGACAGTGGGTGGGAGGGGGTACTTTAAAATAAAATCCAACCCGTAGAGCTGCTGTGTGCTCCCTCAATTGTCCCCTTCCTGTCATTTTTCCTGACTGGGTCCCTTTTCCCTCCTGCTTTCTGTTGAACACCACGAAGTTTTTCTCGCCCCATGCAGCTTTGCTCTTGCACCTCCAACCCTTCCGTCTCCCTAGACTGTGTGCCCCTTGGGGGCAGGAAGTGTAGTTATCTCAGACAGCAATGCTGCCTGGGAATGGCCTCCAATACATGTGCCCCAGAACCTTTTATGGGGGGTGGGTGAGGGGAGGTATCAGGCACTGGGGAGACACATAATACATATTTCTTTGGAGAATGGGCATTCCCAGACTCGGGCTGACCAAGGAAGGTAGGGAGGCTGTGGGGCTGAGCCCAAAGTCACCCTATTAGGAAACACTCCGTGAAGGAGCAAGGCCAGTGCCCAGTGGGCTCAGAAGCATGGCCTACACCCGCCCATCCCGGAGGAAGGAGGAAGGGCTGAGGGTAAAAACAGTTTGATCAGCCCCTCTTCCGGAAGTTCAGGCCCACAGATGTGTGGATTACCTATTGATATGAGCAAACACCAGAAATCTCGAAAGGCCTTGCTGACGTAGGGCATCAGAGAGAAAAACCACCAGGCTGATTATCTTGGCTTTATCTGTCACATCTGTTTTAGCTCAGCATCTCTGCTTTTCATCTTTAAAGAGATGGATGCAGAGTTACAGAACTCTGGGGTAGGAAAGGGCCGGAAAAGACCCTTCTCACCCCTTCGCTTGATAGATAAGGGATCTGTCACCCAGACTGGTGAGACCCACCCACGGTCACACCACTTGGCAAAGAGGAGGGGACCCCACTCGCTTGGGACCCGTGGTCCTCGCCTCCCCCATCGGAGCTTTTCCCGGTTTTCCAAGCTGCCTCCTGGAACATGCCAAGTCATTTCGACATTCGTGTCCATTAAGCCTTGTTAGGAGGAGAGAAGCTGGCCATGTCCTTCCCTCCCTCCCCCCCTCCCTATACCGCCACAGAAAAGGAAAAGACAGATTCTTTTCCAAAACAAATCAGAAATCATTTTTCTCATTGTCTGCTGTCTTCCACTGTCCATGCCAGGCTCCCCTCTGGGGCCGCAGGTTACCGCATTCACGTGGTGTCACGAATGAATGTCATTCACCCTCCCGTCAACCCTGAGAACAAGAGGCCACTTCTCAGCCAGAGAATTACAGCCGCCGGGCGTGCTGGGGCGAGTTGGAAGCACCCGGTGCTTCCCTTTCCAGCCCACACCGAGGGCTCCCCGTGGCATCTAGGGTCTAGACCTGCCACCACGGTGCAGAAGGCAAGCGCCCAGACCAGGGGTCCCCAGAGCATCTCAACCCCCTTTCCCCAGCCCCTCCATTGGGACTGCACTCCCAGGCTGAGCCAGCAACCAGAGTTGCTCTATGGTTAGGGAGACAGGCTTTCTGGCAGGGGCTTCACAATCATTCTGAAAGGGAGATGTTATCATCCCCACTCTACACTGCCTTTTTTTTTTTTAACAGATGTAGAAATTGAGGATCAGAGAGGTTAATTCACCTGCCCATGGTCACCCAGCTAGTGAGTGGCAGAGTCAGAATTCAAATCCAGGTCTGACTCCAAAGCTCATCTCTTTCCCATGTGCCTTGAAGGAAGCTGGAGGCGTCTCAAGACACCCCTGCGGGTGTGTTCAGAAATAGTCCCCCACCGGCCTGCCCAGGTGCCTGAAGCCCCCTCATTGGGGTCATGTCTCTAGGGGATCCCCTGGTCCTGGATGGCTGGGCACTCCTTACTAATGCGAACAAGGTTTATTTCTCATCTGAAGGACCCCAGGCGTGATGGTGGGGCCCAGAAGCGTGAGGATGGGGTAGGGGTTGCGGGGTTGACAGGAGGAAAAAGGAACAAGTAGGAAGCACCCAGCCATCCCAAGAAACTGGCCTGGGAGATGGGGCTGGCATGGGCACAGAGGTTGGCAGAGGCAGAGGTGGTGGTGAGGGCAAGCCAAGGACGGGGTAGGTGGGGTGATGGGGGGGGAGCTCCCTCGAAATCCCGCAGGGGCCGGCTCCGGGGCAGGGCCCGGTTTGGGGGCTGGAAGGTGGAAGGGCCCGAGCATGACTGGGAAGCATTAGTCAGCCGCGGAGGTTGATGAAAGGAAGGGATTGTCCGGGGCCTCCTTACTCACCGAGCCGATCGGGTTGTCGCCGCGCCTAGGAGCGGGCTGGGAGCAGGCGGGTACCCGGAACCCGGCGCAGCTCACTGCCCAGGTTGAATGGCGGGGGCCGGGGGCCCTGTGGCCTTGGTGACATGTGAGTCACCGCCCTCGGCTGGCGGGCTGAGCATCTCCATTGTCCTCCACGCTGAGGCCGTGGGACCGAAAGCCTGGAGCCCTGACGGCAAGGTCTGACTCCCTCCTTTCATGGTGGAGGAAACGGGGAACTGATTCATGGGGAGCCTGCCCTGAGTTATCACCCCATTGACCCACTGCTCCCAATCCAAAATTCACAGAGCTGGACTCACTGCTCCCATGAGGGCCCAGAAAGCTCCCAGCTGTCCGTGCTTCTGTCAGTCCCATCCATCCATCCATCCATCCATCCATCCATCCATCCATCCATCCATCTCTTCCTTCATTCACACAGCCATGCTTTTATTTTTTCCTATTGCAAAAGTACTCTATTGTTCAAACAATACATAATCCCACCTGGAAAAAATCATCAGTAGCAGCTTGGGATATTTCCTTCTGAACTTTCTGTATTTCTATACAATGAAGTATGTGCGTTTAACACAAATAAGCCCTGAGATGGGAAGGGGACCCAGTCTGCAGTTCCCCAGCCACATTCGTCATCATCTCTGCCTCTTTGAAGGCCAATGTCACGTCTGCACTCACAAACCCTGAGCTTGGGTCTTGGGCTGGCGACGAGCCCATGCTAGCACCTACCACCAACAGGTGAGTCCTTACATGGGCCAGACCTGGGGCTAAACCCTTTGCAAAATATGAACTCACACAGCCCCTGCCCCAACCCTAGGGAGAAGGTGAACTTGTAGCCCCACTTCCAAGCCCATTTCAGAAGTGGAGACTCAGAGGCTTGTGGGGAAGGAAGGGATCCCATCTCCAGAGCAGGCAGGCAGGGACTTACTTCTACGGGCCGCCAGCAGGCTGTGCTGCCTCGGCCACATGCGCTCACCTCCCAGGGAATCACCATTTATGAGGCACTTGCAACACTTCATTGTAATCCTTTAATTCTTGGCTTTCCTGTGGACTGTGGATTCCTGGAGGATGGGGACCATGTCGTCTTGCCGCTTGGTCCTCCTCAAAGCCTGGAACACGGCAGGTGTTCAATAAATATTTGTGGAGAGCATAGCTCCCCTTCCTTTCCTTTTTTTTTTTTTAAACAATTTTATTCATACATTGCAGAATCCATCCAAAGTATACAGTCACTGGCTCACACTATAATCAGAGTTGTGCATTCATCACCACAATCAATTTGAGAATATTTTCATCGCTCCAAAAAGAAAAACCCCATACCCTGTTATCCCCCTCTTATTGACGCTTAGCATTGGTGCGGTCCTGTTGTCACAACTGATGAAAGAATATTGCAATATCACCGTTAACTATCGCCCATGGTTTGTATTAGCTGTATCTCCTTCGTTTCTTTATTTGATCTCCCCCCACCCCACCGAGAGGTGGCAAATGAGGAAATATGGTTGTTGCTGGTGTCAGTCATCTGGTTAGAGGATGAGATGGAATGACGCGCTCTGCTCACACAGTCCGGACCTGGCTGAGCCGGAGTCCCTGGCTCCCTTCCCAGGCCTTTCCAACCCAATCAAGACCTTGGCCACTGCTGGTAAGGACAAAGGTATTAATTGGGAGGAGGAACCCTTTGAGTCATTCCAGCCCCAATAATAATTACAATCATAGTCATCATGATCTTTAACTCACATAATGTGCACACCCATAGCACCAGTGAAGTAGATATAGCAATAATCTCTGTTTTACAGCTGGGCACAGAGAGGGTAAGTAAGTTTTCCAACATCACACAGCTAAGCAGCAGCTGTACCGGGATTCCATTGCCATCTGGCTCTGAAGCCCAGAGCCCAGATGCTATTATAACCTCAGGACAGTTAGCAGCCCCCTCTGGACCCTGAGAAGCTGCAAGCACAGGTGGGGTGAGGGCTCAGGGCTAAATGAAATGTAGATTCATTTATTCCTTCATTCACCCCGTCAGTCGGAGAACCTCCACTGAAACCCACCTGCAAGCTCTGCCCAGTGCCTTGTCCTGAGGCCACAGCCTCAACAAGATGTGGTTCCCCCGGCCTCACGGAGCCTTCCACCTGACAGGAGAGGCAGACCGAGCTCCATAGTTTTACGGTTAATCGTTTCGTTAGCACAATCAGGAGGGTCAGAGGCTCTACCAGCCTCCGATGGCACCACCTTGGGCTGGGAGCTGGGGAGGCTGCCCTGCAGGGCTGACCTTTCAGTGGAAGCCTGAAGAGGGGGAGGGAGCAAGGCAAGCGGACAGGGACTACTGGGCTCTGTGAGGAGGGAAAGGAGCCCAATGTGACTGGAGTTGGGCAAGTGAGGAGGAAAGGGGTGTGGGGTGCATGGGGTAGGAGGCCGGGGGCATGGGCCAGCACCAACCTGCCCAGTGCCCTGGTCCTGCCATCCAGATCTGGGGCTACTGCTGTCATCTTTACTCCTGCTGTTATCCTTAGAGAGCAAGTGGGAAAGGGAATTTTAAAAATTCCTATGAAACCCCCCTTCTCCCAGTCCTGCATCAAGCAATTATTCTACCCCGCCACGCCATTCCTGTAGCTGTTCGCACTTGACAAAATGCCCATTGTCTCATTTGATCCTTATAACCACCTGGAGGGAGGGAAGGGGAGCAGGTGTCAGGCCCTGTACACGGGAGGAAACCAAGGCATGAGGAGGCAGCGTGCTTTCCCAGGGCCACACAGCCTGAGTCCGAGTCCTCCTTTCCGAGCAGCGTTTCCTCCTCTGCCAGATGTGCCGAGCATAGCGCCTCCGGCTCTGCGTTGCCGGGGGTGTCACCTGACACAATCCAGGTAGAGAGCTGAGCAGGTCAAAGCTCAAGGTCAGCGGCTGCCATAGTTACAATGATGACCAAAGCATCCCTCCCGAGGTGCCTCTATTGGGCTTCTCTGAGCATCCTACCTGCTCAGAGGAACTTCCAGTCTAAAGGAGGCAGGCAGCCTGCAGTAAAGAAGGACAGGGGGTCCAGAGAGAATTCTACAGGCTGAGGGGCAGGGGAAGCCCACCAGAGCAGGAATTTGAGCTTCTCTTTGAAAGCGGCTTTGATCCCTTGAAATAGGGAAGTCGGTGAGGACTTGGGGGGTGGGGTGGTGGTGAGAGAACTCTGTGGATGGATTGTGGGGGGCTCTCCCAGGCTGGAGCAGATAGGGAAGCCCACGGGGATGAAGTTTAAGATGAGCCCCATTGCCTAGAGATCCCCGGTAGCACAGCAGTAGGAAATTTGCAAGGCCATGGGATCGAACTGACGCCTTCGATCACGTGGCACAGGTTCCTCTTTATCATTTTTTTTCCCATTCTTAAACTTTTTGTTGTGCAATAATTTCAAATGTACCAGACAGTCGCAAAAGCAATACAAACCCCGCCCCAGAGGACCCCAACATACCAGCCCCCCAACCCAGACATCCAGTCCTACCACCAACTTTTAGCATTTTGCCACATTTGCTGGAGCAGCTTCCTCTTTATAATAGCAAATAGCATTTATTTGGAATTCTTTTCAAGTTAAATTAAATTATGCACTGTGCAGGAAAGGTGGAAAACACATGCACACAGTAGGGAATAGAAGCCTAAATCTTTGTAGCTTACCACCTCCAGATAGCCGGGTTATCCTACAGAAGTAGCTTCTTCTAGTCTTTTTTCTTTTTGCCCCCTGAAGGAGCCTATTCTAAGTGCTGTAAGCAATGACCGCACAGGAGGTTACATGGGGTTCGGACTGGGCCTCAGGGAGGGGCAGGGTTTGGAAAGACCACGGGAAAAGAGGGCAAGGGGAACCCAGCCAAAGAGCCCAGGCTGGGGAAAGGAATAAATGAAATGGCGGCTGTTGAGCCCCTACTGTGTGAGCCAAGCCTGGTTTTCGTGCATGACATGTGTTGCCTCATTTGATCTTCCCAAAGACCCCCAGGGTGGAGACAAGGAGGGGCCTCATTTTAGGATGGGGAAACTGAGGCACCCTCCCCCATTGATGAGCGATCCAGACCCCCAGGGCCTGCTCCTTCAAAGCTGGAGGACCTGTGGAGACGGTGGGTCCCCGGGAGGCCGACTGGTTATGGGATTGGGACCAGCTGAACACCAGGGCCCCACCCTGGAAGTCTGCCCAGCCTCGGACCCCTTGGGCGGCCTGCCCTTCTGAAGAAGAGGAAGGCACTCAGGAGCCAGGGCCAGTATGGGGCAAAGTGAGAAAGAAGGTGGAGTGCAGGGACCTTCCGGCTGTCTGGACCCACGCTGCAAGGGCCTTATCAGGACGCCACAGGCCCTGACAATCGCTGCTGCCCATCTGAAGTCGACCTTCTCAGCCGGCAGCAGGACACAGGCCTGCCACCCTGGTCACAGGGCTCTGACCATTGGTGGCCCAGCCGAAGCCCCCTCCCCAGCCTACGCCATACGGGAGAGACAGGGAAGGGAAAGGACAAAGTCAGGCAAGGAAAAGAGCCAAAAGAATGAAATTTAAGACACTTGCATTGTGTACTGAACCTTTTGACTCCAGAAGCACTTTCATTCCCATTCCCAGCAGGAAAAGGCAAGAGGAAGCTTCCAAGCCAGCCTGGGTTCCAGGCCTCGGGCCACCAACTCCTGGCTACATCCAAGCCTCGGTTTCCTCGTCTGTAAAGTGAAAGCAGTTTCAGCACCTCTCCTCGCCCAAGCTCGGTGCCGAGCCAGCCTGTTGCCCCCTTCCTTCTGGCCCTTTCCTTCCTGATGCTCCACCCACCCCCTTCTCCCGAGGGCACCACCTCTGCACCCACCAGGCTCCTGGGCCTGCCTTTGCCAGGCTGGGAGCTGAGTCAGACCTCAGGCCACCAAAGTGCCACTGGGTGGATGAGCCCAGACAGCCAGAGGCTTCTTGTCCCGACTCCCATCCCGGTGTTTACCAGTCCCAGGGGACAGCTGGGTGAGAAGGAGGAGGCAGGCGGAAGGGAGCCCCAGGGGGAAGGCTCCGATTCTGCCAGCGAAGGCTTTTGTGCTCCGGAATGCCAGGCCTGGGCAGCCAGCTCTGCCAGCAAAGAGATCGGCCTCCAACAATAATGTTTTTCCCTGGGTTTTCCAGAAGGCATCAGCTGCTTTCTAATTCAGACCATCAGGAGGAGGTTCACATGTGCTGAGTCTCAGAAAGCCTGCAGACAAGAGCCTGCTAGAAGGGGATTTGGCCGAGGGGCTCCCTCCCTGAGCTTCCTTGAGTCCAGCCCACCCTCCCCAGAGCACAGTCCCTGGGCCGTTCACTCTGCGCCCACCCATGAGGACCCACTCGGCACCTGAGCTTGCACGGGGCCTGTGGAGTGCCGTGATCGTCGGAGCTGTTTATTGGGCACCCGCTGGATGTCAGCAGTTGTGCTGAGGACTTCACATTCACAACCTCTCCACCACCTGCTCTTATTGCATCTCACAGGAGAGCATGAGATTCAGTGATGAGGAGAAGAGAAACCTTGCCCCCAGTCCCCCAAGCAGAGGTGAAAGACTTGGGCTTCCAGCCCTGGGTTTGTCTCCAGGGCCCATAGTTCCCCACAACCAAGGCCTTGCTTGCTGGGAAATGAAAGGTTTAATGCTCACTGCTTCCCACCCACTAGGATGGCTAGAATAAAAAAGTCAGATAATAAGTATTGGTGAGGATGTGGAGAAACTGGAACCCTCAAACACTGCTGGTGGGAATGTATAAGGGTGCTGCGGCTTTGGAAAACTATTTGCTGGTTCCTCAATTAAACATGGAGTGACCATAAGATCTGGCAATAGAGAAATGAAAATATATGGCCACACATACAAAAATGCTCCTAGAAGCATTACTCACAATAGCTAAAAAGTAGAAACAACCTAAACATACATCAGTGGTTGATGGATAAACAAAATGTGGTCTATCCATACAATGGAATATTACTCAGCCGTAAAAAGGAATGAAGAGTAGTTACATGCTATGACACGGGTAGACCTTGAAAATATTACAGCAAATGAAAGAAGCCAGACACAAAAGGACAAATATTGCATGACTCCATTGAGATGAAAATCCAGAAGAAGGAAATCTATAGAGACTGAAAGTAGATTCATGGCTGCCAGGGGTTGGGGGAGGTTAGGAAGATAGGGGGTGCCTGAATCCGGGTGTGGAAATAACAAGTTCTTTTTTACCAGAAGCCACACTGGTCTAGTGCTTTAGGAAGACGGGATCACCTGTCTGCTTAGGGAGTGAGGACAAAGGGGGAGGCAATCCCAGAAGTCTTCCTGGAGTAGGTGACACTGGTCCAACTCTTGAAGAATGAATGAGTAATGCAAAAAAGTGAGGCGCAGTAAAAGATGTCACAGGTGGAGGGGGCAAAGGCACAATCAGGGAATGTGCTGAGGGGCTGGGGTGGCGGGTGGGGACTGGAGAGGGACAGAAGGGGGGTTCCCCACTCTTTCCTGTCTGGCACTACACCTCGCCCCCCACCTTGTGCCTCTTTCAGAAAGCCTGGGCCATGGTTTCAACAACAACAACAAAAAATCAATAAAAAAAAAAACTTCCATCTCTGAAGATGCAATTCTCTGACTCAGTTGCTAAAACAAGGTTGATATTGAGTAAAGAGGACAAACAGGTGACAGAGACAGGAGCAGAGAAGGAGTATTGGGGTACCTATGACAGGAAACAGAGACACAAGCTACCCACGGGCCACTTCCCACCACCCCGGAAACACCAGTGACTTAGGAGAAATTGAAACAGAAACACAGGTGTCTTTCCCTGGGCAGATTCCAAGAAAAGAAAGTGGCTTCTGGAGGGGAGAACCCGCAAGCTTTGAAGGGAGGAAGGAGAGGGCAGCCGCGAATTGAAAGGAAAGGGTGGGTGAGAGAGAAGCAGGCGCCAGGACGTGGGCCGCCCCAGCCTGCTCCACGTGCCCTTGGCCCACCCCACCAGTCACCTTTGGGTGAGCTCAACCACAGGCAGCCCCAAAGCGGGGGACAGAGCAGGGCCTGCCATGGGGTTGCGTCCCGCTGACTGCCAATCTTCCCAGCTCGGCCACTTTCCTCATCCATCCCACCACCGCCTTCCTGGGTTGTCGCTGCCCTGGCGTTTACGCGTCTTGAATTTGGAGCCAGATGATCCGGGTTCAGCTATTGGCCCTGCCAGGATTTACTTGCAGGCCCTGAACCTCAGTTTGCTCACCTGTAAAATGGGCATAGGGCTTACTGCTTTGTCTCTGCTCCTGGCAAATTAGGTGAAGTGCAGAAACATTTCAAGGCTGAAACACCTGGTGACAGAGCAGATCGAAGGGAAGGGTGGATTGCCGGGATGATGAGCTCAATCCACTCTACTGTTTTTTTGTTTTGTTTTGTTTTGTTTTGTTTTTTCATTTTTGTTGTGGTAACATA